>PVIH01006201.1:0-92500 GCA_004025045.1 Sigmodon hispidus | reverse complement strand
TGTTGGGGTGGCAGTGGCAAGGCTTGGTCTCATTAAGATGTGCAAAGACTTGAAGGAGGTGAAGAAATGAGCCTCATGCATATTTGAGGGAATGCATTTTCAGGAAGTCTAGTGGTCACTGCAAAGGTCCTGGTGACAAAAATCAGGCTGTAGGACAGTGGGATCCAGCCATCCACCCCAACATAGTCATCACAGGGCACAGACTTGGAGAAAAGATTAAGAAATCAATTTTGCATACATGAATAGCTCAGTGCCAGAGCTAGAGTCTAGACTCCAGGCTTCTGAAGTCTATTTAAGGTCTTCAGAGATACAGAAGAAAAGTTGTATGTGTCCATGAATATACACATATGTATGCATGTATGAGTATGTGTGTGAATGCATGCATGCATGTGAGTAAGTGTATGCATACATGTACACACAACTGAGTATATGTATGTGTGTGTTTCAGTGTGTATACATACATGTATATGTGCATGTGTGGGAATATATGTATATGACTGTATGTAGGTGTTTATATATAATACATATGTTTGAATGGGCAAGCAAATGTTTATGTGTATATGTATATATGAATGTATTTTCATGTGTTTATATATACATGTGAATATGTATTTATGTGCATGTGTGCGTGTACTTTTGTTTTATTATAGGGATTGAGAAATTCTGAAATCTGCCACTTACAGGCTAAAGGCCTGGGAAAGCTGAGGTTCTAAGGATCTTCCCTTCAGGATCTGGGAGCTTTGGTGCAGCAGTTGCCCCGGTCAGCCAGCACCATTTACCCCACCCTGCTTTGACTCCTATTGTGCAGTTGTTGGAGGGAGACCTCCACCCACACTAGGGAGGTTGTGCTTCTTAGCTCTCTGTCCACTGACTGAAAGGCTAATGTCACCCAGAGATAGCAGGAAGCAGTATTTTCACAAGTTAGCTGTGTGTACCTCTGCCCAGTCAAGGTAACTTGTAAAAATAAACATCATCGTGGGGAGATGGCTCACTTGATAAAGTGCTCGCCAGGAAAATAGGAGGACCTGACTTTGATCCCCAGACTCCATGTAAAAGGCCAGGTATGGTGTGCACTGTTGCAATCCCAGCACCGGGGAGGCAGATGCACGCAGATCCCTGGAGCTCACGAGCCAGCCTGACTAGCCCAGTAAATGAGCTCCACCACTGAGGGACCCTGTTTCTGGAAACAAATTGGACTGAGTCCTCTGAGGAACAACTGAGGCTGACCTCTGACTTCCCATGCACAAATGTGGACACCTACACACACACACACACACACACACACACACATATATATACACACCTGTGCACACACATACACATGCATCTAAACACATGCAAAAGAGTAGAATATTTGTCCAGCCACTCAAAGACATAACTATCAGCTGGCCAGGTGACAAGAGGGTCTGGGTTGGCCTGATTAGTTTTTTGTCAATTTGACACAGTTAGAGTCATCTGGAAAGAGGAAACCTCTATCAGATTGGCCAGTTTCACAGGTGAGTCTGTGGAGCATTTTCTTGATTGCTGATTAATGTGGGCGGGCCCAGTCCACTGAAGGTAGTGCCCTTGAGCAGGTGGTTCTGGTTGTAAAATAAAGCAGACTGAGAAAGCCAGTAAGCAGTGTTCCTCTGTGGTCTCTGCATCAGTTCCTGCCTCCAGGTCCCTGCATGAGCTCCTTTGGAGGATTCTCTTCTTGGTGGACTGCGATATGAACCACAAGCAAAGTAAGCCCTTTCCTCCAAAGTGGCATTGGTCATGGTGTTTTATCACAGAGCTAAAACATACAATAGAACAGGAGCACACCCCTGAAGGGTCTTAGGAGTGAGTTCTGCTTACATGGACAGAAGGTTTGCTGGTAACTTAGGCATCTCAGTTTCACAGGTGACTATTGTTTTTGTCATAAGGAGAAGCAAGTTTATTTTGAATCAGACATCCTTATGAAGGGCCCAGGGCATGTTATGAAGTTGGAGGCCTCAGTTCAAATCCTGCCTTTACCATTTCTTGGCTTCATCACTTCAGAGACACAGTGTGACCTCTTTGAACCTCACTCCTTTGATCTGCAAAGGGGAGGGAGCTGTGGTGGCTGGCTCTTTCAGGAGGGATGGATTGACATGTCTGCCTGTGTTGGCTGAGGAGAGAATTTTACCAGCTGAGACTTATTTTCCAGCCTCAGGGTCTCTGAGTAGGACCGTGACATACTTGTCATCATTCATGCTCTTTGGTGCTTAGGTATTAGGACCATCTCTATTTCCCCCTCCTTACAGATGTCTTCTGTTACTGTTCCAGCTTATAGGATGCTGTGACTGGTCCAGAGCTGATCTGCAGGCAGATAACAATGTAAGTGTGGAGAGTATAAGTGCTGGTGAAAGGGGACAGAGCTCATCAGAAGGTGGCGCTATTGAGCCATTGCTGCCAGTACACATTTTTTTCTTTTCAGTTTTCATTTTCTTGTTTGATGAGATGTATAATTTGCAAATAGTCCCGAAGGAATAGAAATTTTGCATTACAGATTTAAAGAGAGAGAGAAAGAGAGAGAGAGAGAGAGAGAGAGAGAGAGAGAGAGAGAGAGGAAAGAAAAGAAGGAAGGAAGAAAGGAAGAAAGAAGGAAAGAAAGAAAGATAAAAATATCTCATGCCTCCGTTAGCCCCACTGCATCACTCAGGCCTGGAAGAAGATACAGGGCAGAGGATGGCTCTCCTGGAGCTAGCTCCTAACCATATAGACAGCTTGGCTCTTTCTGTAGATGGTGGATATTTGCACATGGCCTCTGCCTTGTTTGGATAGTGTTCATGTGTTGGATTAGGGTAGAAAACACTTAGAGATTCTCTCATTGGGAAGCTTTACACTCTTCTGTAAGTGGATTCTCTTCTCAGGACATGGAATCCAGACAACTCATTAGAAGTTGAAAACCCAAGCTTTGGAGCATCCCCTTCGTTTTCGTATCAACATGAAGGAAAGAAATACATCCTTCATGGACCAGAGTTCATTCTCCCCACTTCTCTCTGGGAATGTGTCCTGTTAGCTTTGTCAACATGATGGTAACCTGAGTAGAAAGCCTCTACTGAGGAATTGCCTAGATCAGACTGGCTCGTGGGCATGTCTGTGAGGAATTGTCTTATTAGATGATTTATGAGGGTACACTGTGGGCAGCACCATCCTTAGGCAGAGGGCAGTCAGTCCTGGGTTGTATAAGGAAACAAGCTTAGTGTGTGCCTGAGTGAACTAGACAGTGAGGCAGGAACCAGCATTCCTCTGTGGTGGTTCCTGCTTCAAGCTCCTGCTGGACTTCCCGCCCTGCCTTCCTACGATCTGGAAGTGTAAGCCAAATGAACCCTTTCTTTCCCTAAGTTGTTTTTGGTCAGACTATTTTATCCTAGTAATAGAAAGGAATCTAGAATAAAATGCTTTAAAGGAAATTATTTAAATTTTCTCCTTGACAATTTCATTTATGTACATAATGCATTCTGAGTACTCTCACCCCACCCTGTCTTATCTTTCTCCTATCCCTGTCAACACTCCCCTTCTACAGCTCCCTTTCCATGTTCATGTTCTCCCCATTGTGATAGTTTAACTGTCAACTTAACACAACCTAAATTCACTTGGGAGAAGAGGCCCAGTGAAGAAAGGTCATATTGGCTTGGTCTTTGGGCATGTCTGTGCAGGCTTGTTTCAAATAAGTTAACTGGTGTAGGAAGGCAGCACAGGGTGGTCCCTCCCTGCCTCCCTCCACTAGGTAGAAAATCCTGAACTGTGTAAGAGTAAGAAATGAAACTGAGCACAAGTGAGCATGCATGTGTTTGTTTCTCTCTGCTCTTGACTGGATGTCATGTGATCTGCTTCAAGCTCCTGCAGAGAGGTCCTTGAAAGGCTGTTGGGAGCCAACCTTGATGTCAAGTTGGTTTTGAAAAGCAGCATTATAGACAAGGTTGACTTGAAATAACTGAATTTTATAATTGATTATACACTAAGTGGCTGATTAGATGCCCAGGCAGACAAATAGATGTTGCTGTTAAGACTGAAGGATGATCAATAACAGTCATAAATTTTTTAATACGTGTAAACTTACTTATTTATAAATGGAGTAGTTTTAGGATTTATTTATATTTTCATCCACCTATCTGCACATATATCTTTATAAAAAAGGCATTTAAAAATTAATTTTGTGTCACCATTTGTTTTTAAAGTAGATATTTGCATGCGTTTCAAGGCTTAAAAGATTCAACGTTTTGTGTAGTAATGGGTAGTTTTCACATCTACTCTTGTTCTAGACACTCTGTTTTCTCTCAAGAATAGCAACCACTGATCACAGCTTTCATTTGATCTATTATATCCTTTAGGAATGTTTTATGCTTTTTATCATTTCTCCGTCCTTTGCCTAAGATCAAGCATAGAAATATTAGATACTTGCAAATATATATCATCCATCTATTCATCTATTTATCTATGTATGCATCCATCGGCAGACACATCAACACACATATCTATCTGTCCTTCTACCTACACACCCACTCATCCATCTATTTATCCATTCACCCACTTACCAAGTCATCCATTCACACATTCATCCATCAAGCCATTCATCTACCTCCATGTACATCCAACCATCTTCTCACCAACTCACCAGTTCACCCACTTACTCATCAATTCACCCACACACTCATTCATCCACCCTCCTGCATCCATCCATTCATCTACCCATCTATTTATTCACCCTTCCCACATTCATCCACCCATCCATTCTCCACAAATGTCTGTTCTCCCATTCATACTTCCTTATACCCATCTATCTTTTCAGGACTCTCTAATTTGGTTTTAGACAGAATAACTTTGTTCCACTGGATTCCTTGGGAAAGAAACTTGAAACCATGTTCTTGCAGGTTGAGACATTTAAAAAGTGGGTGCAACTGTTCATATTTCATCTTGATCTAGACATATGAGCTCATGTTGGATTCCAAGGGAAAAATGTGGAAAATGAGCAAAGAGAGACTGAAAGTGAGAATAACCCTGAAGTACCAAAGGAAGGGAGAGTGAAGTTGAGCATCCTTGGATCTATATCCTTCCTTTCCCCCATTAAAATTGTATTTTGAGGCTCTTAAAATTATTGGAGTCTCAGCTTCCTATATGTGAAATGGAGATAACCATATGTTTCCTTGAAGGTTAAAGGTTAGTATGATGCCTAGATGCAGAAAGTGTTTCCATTATGATGACTTCTGTGTGATATGTTTTCTGCCAATACAAAAGGCCAGTTCAGACCAGATTAGAAACAGATAAACACAGGCTTATTTGGCCTGGCTCCTGGGCAGGTTTACCAGTCCCAAAGAAAAGGGCCAGAGAAGTTGCACACCAGACCTAAGGCAGGGAGGTTTTATAGACCTCAGGTGAAGGGTGATGATGTGGCAGCCAGAAGCTGGAACTGTGCCCAAGTATGGTCAAAAGCTAAGGCCCTGGATGAGTCCTTGGGTAGGCTGGACATGTCAGAAAGGCAGGCTACATTGGCTGCCAGAAATGTGGCTTTGTTCAGTTTTTCAGTGTAGGCAAGGTTGGGGGAAGATGGGGTTTCCCAGCCTGTACAGGCGTTCCAACAAACACTGTTAATCTTATTAAGTATGCACAATTTTCTATTGTGTTTGGAGGTAACTGGGATCCTTAGGTTAAGGTCAAGACACAGTATAACACAGAGCCAGGGGGTTGAAGGCAAAGATATGTAAGACTTGGCAGGGACTTGGAGGATGGAGTCTAAGGATGGCAGGGGATATCTTCCAACTAAAAAGTGGAAGCTTAAATCTAAGGGGGCCAGTAACCTATCAGGGTATCTAATGGCATCCCCACAGCATCCCGAGAGAAATCATCCATCCTGCTGCCTCTTGTCAGGGTATTGACATCTCTGGTCTGGTTATGGTCTTCATTATAGCTTGGCCCTTAACTTACCACCCTCTGCTGAATCTTTCTAAAGGGCTTGCTTAAAACTCCCCATTGTAGTATATATTGAAGTTGATGATGTTTAAAAATAAAAGGAGGATGCTAAGTTGATTGGATATAGATCTAGAGGAGTTGAGAGAAGGGTGGATATGATCAAAATACAATGTATAAAATTCTCAGGTAATTGATAAGGATATATGTTTCTTTTTTTTTTTTTTGAAAAAACTTCTTACTGCTTATGAGCTAAAGTTAAAATACTTGGCACACAAGTGTTTTATGCGGTATCTCTTCCTAATGCTTCCAAACCAATTTTGCTTACTTTTCTGCATGCCTCTCACTCTGTGATTAAGATTTCTTGGTAAGCATAGCCTCCACATCCCCCCAAGCATTTTCCCTTTCTTGGTCCAACTGTCACTAATCCCTCTTTCAATATGCAGCTCTGCAAGTTTCCCAAGACACCCCCTCCCCCAGGAAGAAAGTGACATAGGGTCTCTATTGTCCAGGAAGATGGCTGGCTCCCAGTGGACAATTTCACAAATCTCTCTCTAGGAACTTTTCACTGTGGACAGGAAGGGTCAGAGAGTGAGGACCACAAATCTCACAGACCTTTGAGATCAACTGATAACAAGAGGGCGGAGACACTGCAAACTGCTTCAGGAAGAGCAAGACACAAAAGTTCAAGTAAGTCAAGAGCCATGGTGTGATGCATAGATTCATAAAAATGGGTTAAGTTGTAAGAGGTAGCTGGTAATGAGCCAGAGCTATAGGCCAAACAAGTTTGTAATTAATACAAGCCTTTGTGTGATTATTTGGGGCTAGGCAGCTGTGGCACCTCAGGTCTAGACCTTAGGCCAGGTGGGCCAGAAACTTCTTACTGCAGGTGTCATTATTATATTATAAACTCAGAATGGAAGGTTGGCAGGAGTCATCAGCAAATACTGAGACACCTGCTTTCTTGGTTCAGTTTTTCTGTCTCCAGTTTATATAAAAGATCCAGCATATTTTACCCAGAAAAAAAAAAAACTTTGTTAGTTGTACATCTGACTGATTATTAAGTCTAGAATATATTAAGAGTGTAGTGGGTATTTGCTCTATCAATGACCTTGGGCTATCTGGCCCGATAGAGGCAGTGCTTCTTGTCTGCCTATGTGACCTCTTACAAGGGAAGAGAGAGGGTGTCACACTTTCACCTTGGGTGGTGAAGACCAGGTTAGGTGGAGTGAAGCAACATGTGATCAGTGTCTCTTCAGCTTTCTAAGGACTCTGCAACTGGATTTACCTTATCCTATATCAGTGAGTTCGTTCCCCATAGAACTCCTTAATAAATGGATATGTATGTATGTATGAGCCTTTGAGGCTCACATTATAAGTGGCACTCACACGATCTAACCCCAAATGCCCATGTTGCCTCTGTGGCTGCTGGCAGGCTTCTCCCTGTCTTTCTTTTTGGAAAAAAAAACAAAAATCAAACAAAATCAAATAATTAAATAAAAATTAAGCAAAATCAAAATTAAATAAATAAAAAATTAAACCCTAAAGACTAAACAAACAAGCCAAGCCAAATCAAACCAAACTAAAAACCTTCAAAAAGAAAATAAGCCAATCAAGAAATGAGCCAATGAAACAAGCAGGTAGCTCTCAAGAGATGAAATATAAAAATAATAAGTGAAAGATATCCAACAACCATAGTCACTAGAAAAATTCAAATTAAAAAACACACATTGAAATTGCTTGTGGGAGTGTAAGCTTGTTCAGCCACTCTGGAATGCAGTATGGTGGTTTCTCAGAAAACTGGGAATCAATCTCCCTAAGGATCCAGCAATACCACTACTGGGCATATACCCTAAAGACTCACATATACACTCCAAAGGCATTAGCTCAATTATGTTCATAGCAACATTATTTGTAATATCAAGAACCTGGAAACAACCTAGATGCCCCTCAACTGAAGAATGGATTAACAAACTGTGGTACATCTACACAATGGAGTACTACTCAGCAGTAAGAAAAAAATGATATCCTAAAATTTGCAGGCAAATGAATGGATTTGGAGAATATCCTCCTGAGTGAGGTATCAGAAACCCAGAAAGATAAGCAGGGGATATACTCACTCATTAGTGGACTTTAAACAAAAAAAAAGCTAAGCATGTCCAAGCTACAAACCACAACCACTGAACAGCTTGGGGATCTGAAACACCTTGGACTGGCATCTTGGAGCCCATTCCCTCCAGAGGAACACCTGACTCAGTCTTGATGTTGGGGTGAGGAAAGCAGATCTGCCTGGAGTGGATGCTGAACTAAGCCACCTCCTGCCCTTTCTGGGGAGGAGATAAAGTGATGGAGAGAAGAGAGGTGACTGGGAGGGGCGGGAGGGGGAAGGGAGCCTGAACAAGGGGATACATGGACAAAAGATATGACTTTATTCATAATAAAAAGAAAGGAAATTCCATGTCACCCCAGTCAAAGCTGCTGTCATAGAGAAAGCAGATGACATAGACGAATGCAATGCATGAGCAGCAGGCTTGCTCTCTGGCTGAGCCATCTCCACAGCTCCCAAACAGTTGGTTTTTTTAATAAAATCATGCATAGCTTTGCTCTTTTCTGAACCTGGTGTTTTGGTTTTAAATTACAAAAGATGTTTGTTACAGAGTAAACTTACTTTTGCTGAACTGTAAGCAATATAGACTTTGTTGTTGTTTGATTTCTTTTTAAGAGGAGAAAATTTTATTTTGCTTACAATTACAAAGGGGTTTTGCCCATGGTCACTTGACTCCATGCTTGGGTGGAGCATCATGGCAGCAGGATTCTGTGGTGGAGGATTTTCCTTTTTTCACATTGGGCAGGAAGCAAAATGTCAAGTGTGTGTGTGTGTGTATGTGTGTGTGTGTGTGTGTGTGTGTGTGTGTGTGAGTGTGTATGTATGTATGTTTTCAAAGGATCACCTGGATTCCTTTCCTCGGGTACCACAATGCCAGAAGTCTCTCACTGGCCTACCTTGTTACGCCAAGCTGGTTGACCACATGACCCCAGGGACTATCTTGTCTCTACCTTCCCAGTGCTGGGATTCTAGATTCTCATTTCTGGACATGGCTATGTTTATCTCATGGGTGCTTGGGATTGAATTTGTGTCCTTACACTTGTGCACCAATTGCTTTTTCTACTGAGACATTGCTCTAGCCCAAGATTATGTTAGTTTTTCTACAAATATTCCATTTTTTAAACCTAGGCTCCAACATAGGGTCCCACATTCCATCAAGTCTCAGGCTATCTCATGCTCTGGTCTGTAGCAATCCTTCACTGTATTTTTCACCTTAGTGGCTGGGAAGTATGTTTGTGAGGTTTGGTAGAGCTGGGCTTAGTGATTATTATGTAGGTCTGGCTGTCCTTCCCATCAGCATCAAGACTATTTCTTGAAGTTCAAAAGCAACATTCACATTTCAGATGAGTTACCATCTCTCACATTTCTGGGATAAGGGGAAGCCCCTTCCAGAGACAGACTTTCAGAATCCAGGTGCTTTCTCAGCAAGTGGTTCTGTTTGGAGGTTGAACAGAGATGATTCTTAGGCCCAGACAGCGGAATTCAGGCTAACACATTCCAGATTCAGCCCTTGCCACGGGAGGCTGAGTTCCAAGTCCCAACCCCGTGTGCAGCCAGTTTCACCCGGTAATGAGGCTCTGGTGCTTTTGAAGGCAGCTGACCTTTGGAGCAAATTATCCAAGGAAATCTGATTAGCTAGTTCACTGGGTTCCTGCAAAATGGATCTTGGTTGTATTCCCTCTCAGAAATGTCAGCATAATTGGACCTCCTGGAGCTCAAAGATCCTTCTCTTGTTTTCATCCTTTGGAAAAAAGAAATAAAAAAACCCCATCCAAACAAACAAAACCCAAATCTCTGAAGAACTGTCTTTTGACTTACAGCCTTTGTTTTTGCACATGGTTCAGAGACTATTTCTGTCTATGTTTACAACTTTATTAATCAAGGGAACAGTCCAATCATCATTTAAACAAACAAGCCAAAAGAAAAAAAATCCATCCCCAAACAGATGATATGAGCTTAATAGAGATGGCCCAGCCAAAGACCTTAAATAAATAAACTGACTTCAATTCAAGGGAAAGAGTGTAAGGTGGTAATGACTCGAGGCTATGTGCCATGCGATGTAACCAAATTTGAAACTCGCTAATTTCATTATTTTAATGGAAGTCTGCATCCCATTCATTAGACTGACATATGACTTCCCATTAGTAACAGTTCATTTCCAAAGCTATGGTGGATAAAGGGTGATTGGAAATGAGCTAGGGCTAGGTCTGATGGAGGCTCACACTGCTCAGACAGGAGTTTAAGTACAGAGACCTGGAAAAGGAACAGGAAACATAATAAAGAAAGCCACCATCCTGACAAACCTATAGCCTTAAAATGTAGGCTTTCATCTAGGCACCTTTGGGTTCAGGTTAGGGTTTTGCCACACATTAGCTGTGTGATGCTTGGTAAGTGACATTCCCACTCTGAACTTTAGTCTTCTTCCCTGTCAAATGAAGAAACAGAAATTTTTGTTTTCATAGGTTGCCTGAATCTACTCACTGATGTGAATCTTTACAGTACTCAGTAAAGGGTTTGGTACAAAGATGGCACTTACCACACAGGCTTAACATACAGTAGACTTAACAAATGCCTATGATAATGATAGTGATAATGGCAAGGATGATCATGGTAATAATTGTGATGGTAATGGAGATAATAATGATATGATGGTAATGGAGGTGATGGTAGTGATGGTGATAATGATAGAGATAATAATGGTGATATGATGGTAATGGTAGTGATCGTGATGATAGTGGTGATGATGGTGATGATGATAGAGAAGATGATATGATGGTAATGGAGGTGTGGTGGTGATGGTGATAATGATGTAGTGGGGATAATATCATTGACAATAATATTCTGATGATGGGGATAATAGAGATGGCAGTAACGGTGATAATGATAGTGATGATGACATTATTAGTGATTGTCATTACAAGATATCATCATCAGATCATAGTGTTTTTGAGCTAGAAGACTTTGCTAATGGGGGAAACTGAGGTTAATAGAGGTTAGGTAAGTTATTGAAGTCCATCTCATTGCTAACATTCTTTAACACACATATTCAGGGATTCTTGGTCATATCTATACTTACCCACTGCTTCTCCCTCCTCTCACTTTTGTGTCCTCTTATTTTTCTCTTAGACCACTGAGTCTAGTTAGTGCTACTTGAATGTATATGGATAGCTTACAGTGGTCATGGTCCTCACTCTCTGTCAGCAGCTCCTGAGCTAGGGCTGGAGCCTCATGAGCCCCTTTCTCAACTCTGCTGGAATGCCGACTGGCTTGATCTTGTGCTGATCTTGTGCAGGTAGTGGTGTCCATAGTTGTCATGAGTTCATGATAGCCAGAAGACAGCATCCCACAACACCCCTCCCATCTTCTAGCTCTTACATTCTTCCCGTCACTCTTCCCTGCTGTCCCCTGACACTGTAGAGGTTGATATAAATGTCTCATTTAGAGATGAATATTCAACCAATCTCTGAGAATTTTTTTCTTTTGAGACAGGGTTTTTCTGTGTAGCTCTGGCTGTCCTGGAATTCTCTCTGTAGATTATAGCCTCAAGATCTACCTGCTTCTGCCTCCTGAGTGCTAGGATTAAAAGCATGTGCCACCAGTGATCAGCTAGTTTCTGATATCCTTGATGTCAAAATTGACGTTTTTAGAATATGCTTATAATTCTATTTTTCAATGGGCAAAGCATTTGTTGTTCACAAGTTGAAGAATTAGATTGTTTTAGAGCATGTGATGCCAATTCTCCCCTGACCCCTTGAGGCCTCTCTTCCCTGGCAGCCAGGGTATTTATTTCTTTATATGGCAGGTATACATAAACAAATACAATGTAAACACCCCACTTTTAATTTATTTTTATTTAATGATTTTTATAAAATTTATTAAATTTTTTTTTTGTGATTTCACACATGTAGACAATGCACCACTTTTAAAGCCACCAGGCTGTGTATTTCTCTATTAACTTATGTATTTGCTTATAACATATCAGAGTATAATAGCCCTTTCTAAACTATAATTTTACGTTTTTCTGTAATATAGATATATGATGATTTGTTCAATTATTTTCACATTTTGTAGAGTACTGGGGATTGAATCCAGGATCTTACCCATGCCAAACAAGTGCTCTACTACTGAGATGCACTTCTGTTCTTTATTTACCTTTTATTTTGAGCCAGGACCTCTAAGTTGCCCAGACTGGCCTTGAACTTGTGATCCTTATGCCTCATCTCCCTTAATTGTCTAAGATTTTAGGCATGCATTAAGCCTAGCTGATCATCCTTTTTCTCATGGACATTTGGGGTATATTTCTAGTCTTTTTCTGTGATCTGTAATGACAAATTACAGTGCAGTGAGTACACATATGTCACTATCGCAGGAATAAAGGTATACACAAGATTCATTCCTAGCAATAGGGCTTCTTGGTCGAAGGAGGCATGCATTTGTAATTCTATAATGCTCAAAGGTCTGAGGGGCCTAGGGGTGGTGATTTAGCAGTGAGTACAAACTGCCATCTAAGTTAGAAAGGCTGTCCCATTAAAGATATCTGAGTATATGGTAGCTTAGTAAAGCTGGTGAGCTACAAGCCTGGAGATAATGGTGTGACTGGGAAGGCTATGGGGAGTTGGGAGCAGAGTATAGGGTTTTAGGGAAAATGAGACTGAGTTGAGTCTTGACTTACTGCTCATGGTGGTGTGGCTTTGGGTAAGTGCTTCACTTCTCTGAGTTCAGTATCCACAGTTGTCAAATGGAGGTGATAATACTTGCCCTGTAAGATGCTGGAGGGACTAAAGCAGAGGATGTAAAGGGGAAGTTGCTGTGATGCCTGGCCCATAAGGCATGCTCAGAACATAACTATGGCTTCTGTCCCTGGGCAATGAAGACAGCAGTAATTCATCTGACCAAGTAACCAAGCTGATCTATATACCTGTTTTGTTATGTTGAGTCCTTACTATGTGACACAGTACATGTTTACTGTTTTCTCCATTTATTTTTATTTGTGTGTGTGTGTATGTATGTGTGCATGTGCATGCATAGAGTGTGTGTATGTGTGTGTACTGTGTGCATATGTGTGTGTTATGTGAATATATGTGCATGAGCATGTGTGTGCAATGTGTATATAGTGTGTGTGTATGGGTGTGTGTGTGTATGTGTGCACATGCATGCAAATGATGGTTAGAGGATAACTTACAGAAGCTGGTCCTGGTAATTACCACATGGTCCTGGTAATCAAACTCAGGTTGTCAGGGCTGGTGGCAGGTATCTTACTGCCAAGCCATCGCACTGCCCTGAGTTCATGGTTTCTCATGAAGTATGACTCTTATGCCTCACTGTTCTCTGAAATTCACCACCCCTCACACATGTTCTGAACAAAAGATCGAGACAGGGAGGTTGAGTTTCTTGCTCAAACAACAGGTAAGAGGCAGCAGAGCTGATGTCAGAGGCTCTTTACATCGTTTCTGATGCATGTGCTGAGGAGCTGAGCACAGGGGATGAAGGCATGCTGACTGATAGTTCTCACTGGGCAGCCAGTCACATTCTTATCTCAGTGTGGCTCCAGCCTAGCAGATGCTATTCCATTTAGAAAAACGTGTCTTATATTTTCTCAGTGTGGACCTAGGCCATGTATAATACATATATCTACATGTAACATGAAGACAGGTGGACTCTGGGGGGATGACCTCACATAAGAGCGCTTGCTGGGCAAGGATAAGGACCTGCTTCTGAGTCTTCTAATCTATAGCAAAATGTCCAGATGTAGTCTCATGTGCCTGAGGCCTGGCTCTGGGATGTGGGTTTGGGTGGGGTCTCTGGGGCCTCCTAGTCTCGAGTCTATCTCTAGTTTCAGAGAGAGACCCTGACTCAAGGGAATAAGGAGGAGCATGACACAGTGATGGTTTCTCCTCTGCTTTTTCTGAGAAAGCTTGCACATGCAAACAAACACCACATTCACATGTACACACAACATAAAACTAAAACCACAAAAGTAGTGAAACAAACAAAACCAGCAGGGGGCGCTATTTGGGAATGAGTGGGGAGGGAGCAAGAAAGACAAGAGAGGGTGATAAGAAGTAAATGGTCAAATGCAGGATATATTTAATAAAAAGTGTATACATGCGTGTGACATCAATTAATCAAAAGAGAAGCCAAGAACTTGAAGGAAGGAAGAGAGAAGCATGGAAGGCCGAAAGGGAAGGGATAAATGATGTAATTATATTATAATCTCAACAAATAAAAGAAGTAACAAAATATCATTATGCACCACATCACTTTGTGAAACAAATACATGTCCACAGAGACTCACTCACTGGTGAGTGATACTCACTGGTAAAATCAGAGTATTTCAGATCCTCCTTGAATCAAGTTCTACTTTACACATCTTCTAACATGTTACCTTAAAAATAAGCATAGCCTGGCTGTAAAAACAGTGTCTGTTTTCCTTGCTTATCAGCCGGCCTTAACATGACCCATGACTTACCATTCTACTGAAGGATGAGTTTGCAGTTGGATGAAGACTTTTAGTCTTGCATGAAAAATAGACACAATGCTTGAGCAACTTCATACACAGACATACATGCAAATACATACACATATAGACACATGTAGACATACACATATAAAAATACATACCCCACACATATTCATATACAGATAAACACATATACACATGCACACATGCATACACATTTGTATATACAGACACAGACACCCAGGCCCCAGACTCTCTCTCTCCCCCCTCTGACACACAGACACACACACACACACACACACACACACACACACACCAGGCTGAATTCACAGTGTCAGGTGTTTTAGTTAACTTTAAGAATCTGCTGCACAGGAAGCTGTTTATGTCTAGCCCTTTGGTTTTTAGGACTACTGAGTAGGGGATGGCATGTTTAAGGAAGTTAAACAAAGACAGGATAAATGCATGAGTTCAGGAAAGAGCTTTGCCACAGAATCTTTAAGGATATTATTGCCCTCATTGCCATGGAAATGAGGCAATATCCCAGCCAAGCATGATCTCAGCAAAACCACCTGCACATGGTGGAGAGGCTGCAGTGGGACATTCTGTAGACAAGTCTCTGGCTCCTGGAGGAGTGAGTTCTGTCTGCTCAGTGGGCTCCTGGTGCTTGAGGGTCCTCAACAGTTATCCATGAATATGGAGAAGTTCCAGTTACTCAGATGTCTTGGCACGCAGTGCCCACCCCTGCTATTCCTAAATTCATTTCCCAGCTAGGGGAGGCATATTCCCAGCTATAATTTTATTTACAAAGGCCCCTAATCTGGTGTGAAGTCTGAAGGCATGTTTGTTTAACAAGTTACTCAATTAACCAGCCAGAGAAGAACAGAGGGAGGCATTCTGCAGATGTGTGGCATTCACAGCCCTTCTGACTTTGGAAGTTTTTCTTGTGGACCATGAAAGCAGGACATAGCCTGCAACTCCCCTCACCCCTTGCTGTGTTTACTGCCTGGGTCTCTTCTAATATTAGATCAAAAATGATTAATAATATTGCATTTCAAGGCTCTTATGTTTGTCAATTTTTTCCATCTAAAAGCATATAATTATAGATTATTTTTAAAAACCAGGGAAAGAAATCAACCATGAACCACAATCTAACTTGTCCACAGCCCTGTGGACATATTTGTCAGGGTGTTTTTTGTATACATAATTTTACATACAATTATGAGCATTTGTGTTCTGCCTATAGCACATTACAATTTATTTTAATCATCATTATAAATCTTTCAAACCTGCAGAAAAAAAACCATTACAACAAATACCTTTATGTTCAATACTCAGACACACAGGAATATTTACCATGTTTCATTTGCCTGTGCCCTCCGTTCTTTCTTCTGAGTCTAAAATCTCATACTTTAGAGTATTTAACAACCTAAATCGATGGCTTTCAGCTGGGCACAGTTTTGATGTCTGTTACCCTGGGGGACATTAAGCAGTGTCTAAAAGAGATTTAGTGGCCTCCATAAATAGGTATGTTTAAGCCAAAGGTACTGCTAAACTCCAGTGATGTCTAGAATGCCTGTTTCTCCCTAAGAAGGAATCACCCCGTCTCACATGTCTCACATGTTGGTGGGGCTTACAAAACTTCCCGTCCATAGCATTCCTG
This sequence comes from Sigmodon hispidus, assembly GCA_004025045.1. Taxonomy (NCBI): domain Eukaryota; kingdom Metazoa; phylum Chordata; class Mammalia; order Rodentia; family Cricetidae; genus Sigmodon; species Sigmodon hispidus. The sequence goes on along the minus strand of PVIH01006201.1, from coordinate 76,363 downwards.
GCACTCCACATGGTGAAGCCAACATGGCTCCTGGCAGGACATACTTTGTATGGAAGCACTCCCCTAAACGTGACTACGTAAACCCATGCACACCCCTTCTCTTAAAAAGAGACGCCATGTTACAGTCTCTCACCTCCTCTTCTGCTTCTCTGTTTCTGTACCCACCTGGGAACTCTCTTAAATAAACCTTCATGTGCCCTTGGTAGTGTGAATGTGTATGTGTGTGTCTCTTCTCACGTGCAAAACCAACACTGTCACATTGTCAAAAAAATGCATGTTTGTGAAATGTGAAGTCCTGCATATTCATTGTGGTAGTTTAAATGAGAAACGTCCCCTGTAGACTCGTTTGGTTCACAGTTGGTGGTACTGTTTGGGGAGCTTTAGGCAGGGCAGGCTGAAGGGAGTGTGTCCCTGGGGGTGGGCTTTGAGAATTCATGGCTTCTCCTCACTTTCAGTTCACTCAGAACAAAACCAATGTCTGAAAACTCTGGGTCCTATCAGTAAATTTTGATCAATCTATCTGGTGGTTGATTTTCCAGTCATTTACAATAAGAGTCCTTAACAGGAGAAAATGTTTGCCCCAAACCAATTGTAAAGGACATTTTAGAGTCCTTCAGAGGAGATAGGAACTAGATTCTAAATGGTTCTTGAGAAATTGGCTTTGAAGAAATGACAGCAATGTATGCTTATGTTTCTGATGATATGATAAATCCCATGACCCAAAGTGATTTACAGAAGAAAGATTTTAATTTGGCTTATGGTCTAGGGGACTAAAAGTCCAACATAGACGGAAGACGCAGCAACAAGAAGGCCTGGTACCGGGAAGCTGAGAGATCTTATCTCAACGTCCAGCACAAAGCAGAGTGAATTATCACTATAATTCAAGGTTATATTACAGTGGGGACAGAGAGACTGAGAAACGTGAGGTCCTTGTATTCAGAAGTTTCTGTGCTGGCTAGAAACTTCAAATACCCAGCAACCTTTTCCCAAATAATTGACTCAGAGGCATAATATTATAGATTTTTTTTGATAGTAAGTGCTGGGCCAGTAGTTCAGGCATATTACTAACTGGCTCTTATGCTTAAATTATCCCATAATTCTTATCAATGTTTAGCCACGTGGCTTAGTACCTTTTTACTCAGTCAGTCCAGCATTCTCATCTTGCTTCCTCTACATCTGGCTGGCATCTCCTGCTCTGCCTTTCTTCTTCTCAGAATTCTCCTAGTCTAGTTATGCCACCTCTACTTTCTGCCTATTGGCCAATTAGCATTTCATTAAACCAATATAAATGACAAATCTTTACAGTGTACAAGAGCAGTATCCCACAGGTCCCGCAGCTCTCTATAACTGGCCCTGGGGGTGAGACTGTGAGGATGTATCTTGATTTCGGGAGTCAGAGCAGCATCTAGAGACCCATTATCTAAAAACTTTTAGTTTCACTGGCTATTTTTATCTTGAGAAACTGATTTTTGTCAAATGCCATGTTTTTGGGCATATCTTGGAATGATCAGTGGTCTCTCCGCAACTCTGTTAGTTTAATGGATTCCCATTCTGCCACCATCCTGCTAGGGAGGAAACCCTGCTTGGTTGTAGTGTTATTAATCCTTTCATTACCCTATGGAATTGAACTAATATTTCTTTCTGTATCTATATTCATGAGAGATTGACTTATTCTGTTTTTACCTGTAGTGCCATCATCAATTTAGTACTAGGCTTGTGCTGGTCTTGTAGATTAAGTTGGTGGTAACATTTCCTGTGTTTTCTGAATGTTAGAATTGCTATTACTTCACCTTTAAGTATTTTGTCATGCTTTCTAGTGAACTATAGAAGCCTGAAGCTTTTATTGTGGAAAGGTCCTATACATTTAATTTCTTTAATAGATAGGGTTGATTTTTTTATATCTTTAACATTAGTCATTTGCAAACTTATTTAATTAAAACGAACTCTCAGCTTATTGTTCTGATATTATTTTCATATTTATTGCCTCTTTTTAATACTTGTAGGATCTGTAGTAATGTTTTATTTTTCATTCTAAATATTGGTAATTTGTTCCTACCTCCTTTTTTCTTATTGTGAAAATTTTGTATTTCCACTTGATTTTCAGTGTTTCTTTACTAATTACTAAATTTAGTAATTTAGTTAACTCTAAATTTGCCTTGCTCTTATAGTTCTGTCTTCTTAAGATGGGAGATTGTCTTATATTTTACTCAATATGTATTTTAATTTTCCCTATAAATATTACTGAACTTTATTTAAGTATATATTTATATTTACCTACATATTTAAGTATATTTTATTATTATTTGTTTGAAAATATTTTCATATATTTTTTCTGATTTCTTCTTTGATCTGCAAGATTGGAACTTATTTACCAGAGTGTTTTATTTACTAATAAGTATAAAATTTTTCTGGATACTTTCCAATTGACAATTTCAGGGTTTTTTTTTTTTTTTTTTTTTTTGGTTGTTGTTTTAATTTGAATTATTTTACCTTTGATAGCTCATTAAACTAGTTCTATGGCTCAGAAAATGTTTTGATTTGCTGAAATTTCTATATGTACTGGAATGGCTTTTTTTTGCAGATGTTTATCTTTTCTGTTATGTTAATTTTTTATTTATGAGTTTTGAGGTACTGTTATGAGTTATTGGGGTGCTTGTATATTCATGACTATTCTGTCTTCTATCTGACCATATAGTGTTTTTAGTTCATTGATACAGGCACAAGCTTCCATTCCTGCCATCTATATAAGTGCTAGGGATTTAAACACAGGTCCGTTTGCTTGCAAAGCAAACACTGTAATCCACGGAGTAATCTCCCCAGCAGCTCTATTAGATTATAAAAAAGCTTAGTTATTTTATAGTTTCTTTAAATAATTCCAATGTCTGAATAATTTCTGGGTCTATTTCTACTTACTGCTTTCCATTAACTGAGACCACATTTTACTTTTGTCTTTTAAACACATTACTAATGGGTCTTTTAATGTTTTATTGCATTCTGGAAATTTTGCAAACAAGTAAAGATTGTAAATTATATTTACTGTAGCAAAAAAAAAGCATGTTGTTCTATATTCTAGTAGGAGCTGAATCCACTCAACATCCTTTCAGCTCAGCCTGGGATTGTCACAGATTTACTTTTTGTCCATTTTACCACCAGATTTAAATACCTTCATGGTGGGATCATAATTTTTCTTCCATCAGGCACTGGAATCTTAGCATTTGGGATTCCAGAAAACTGGCCATAACTTAAGGCTGAGCCTCAACATATGGGCCTGGGCAGGGCGCCTATCCTACAGTGTGGAATCTTGCCTTTTTCTTTACTGGTCCTATTCATTTTGCTTTCTGGACAGTTGAGGTCTACTTAACTTTGATTCCCTGCTTTGGTCATTCTGAATGACATCTCCATAAATGTAGAGTGTCTAGATGGGATAGGGCCCTCTCATTTTTGGTCTTGCTGTAGGTGTTGCTAGGTGAACATCCACAGGCTTTGGGGACATCTCTGCTGGCTGGCACATCTTCTGGTGTGAATGTAGATTTAGCTCAGCTCTCCCACTTTGCCTTAATCTCACATTTTGCAGAGACATGCATGTCTTGCAGGGAGCACTTTTCTACATCTATTTTCCAGACCTCTGGTTTTGGTCTATTACTCTAAGCATTGCTGAAGGCCAGTGGGGAAATGTCGGCAGGTGGGAGGTTGTGTCTGGACTCCTGGGGTTTATAGTCTATTCCTGTAGCCTACAAAAAGCTCTTGCTAGTTTGTAGAATGTGGGATGTTATTTTCTCCCGTACTTGCGTGTCTATTCCTTCTATTATCCCACCAAGGATAAGACCACGAATTTGCCTCTTCTCTCCTCTGAAGTGGTTTTAACTTTCTGAATTCTTTATGTTCTTGGCTCACTAAATAGTTTTTCCTCCCATATTTGAATGAATGAATGAATGTGTATGTTGTGGGTACACATGTGACACAGCTGACATGGAGCAGTCAGAAGTCAGTTTATGGGAGTCACTTCTTTATTTCTACTGTGTGAATTCTGGGGGTCAAAAGGTCACTGGGCTTGGTGACAGACGACAAGCTCATTTACCTACTGAACTATCTGTATGGCCCTCCTTTTGTCTTTTGAAAATTATAGAGCCGAGACTTGAATTCAGGGCTTCTTGCTTCAGCCTACCAAGCAATGGGGTTGTATTTCCTGCTCTGTGTCTAACTCTTAATCCTTAATCTTATTTTAGTTATTTTGGGTATGTGAGTGAGAACAAAACCCTCCTGCTTTTGAACTGGAGGTAGAATGCCTACTTAACACATTTCAGTAAGAATATTCTTCTACACAGTATTTTTAATTTCATTAATGTCTAGAACATGTAGGTGGGAAGTGGAAAACAGCTAAGGTTTTCTTGGTACATAAGAAACTGTGATCTCATTACTTCAAAACAATCATGTATTTTTTTAAATATTATTTTTATTTTGTGTATATGGATGTTTTTGCCTACATGTCTGTGCACCACATGTAGTACCCATTCAGGCCAGGAGAAGGTGTCAGATCGCCTTGGACTGGAGTTACAGATGGTTGTGAGCTCCCATGTGGGTGCTGGGAACTGAACCCTGATCCTCTGGAAGAACAGCAAGTGCATGTAACCCCTGAGCCATCGCTCCAGCCCAATAGGCATGTGTTTGAAGACAGAATCACCACATTGCATCTAAAACCTTGAGCTTCATAATTATTTCTCTAACTTACTGGGAAAATATGATTATGGATAAAATATCGGATCAAAATCTCATGTTTATTTTCTAGCTGGGCAAGAAAATCCCTCAAGTGTGGGAAATGCCAGAGCAGATCACAACAGCATCCCTTCAGTGCACACTGTATTGTGAAGCAGACACTGAATTCTCAATGCTGCCTGTGGAGAAGGCATCATTTCACTTCTTCTAACAGAAAATTTCCATAGGCTCCTGCTTTGACCTTCACCTGCACTCTGAGCCTTGAAGGCAGGCCTGTGAATTGCCAGCTGCATATCCTGAGCTCTTTTTCCATTGTCCAGTATGTTTTTGCTGTCCTGCCGGTGGAGGTTGGTAGAGGAAGTTGGGCTGTTTACCTGAAGTCAGTAATTTTCCAGCCACCTGGGGAATTTCCACTGTGCTTCACCCCTGGTAGCCCTGTACATAAACTGAGATGGGGCTTCAATAAAGTGGCATTCTCTTTGTTTGAATCACCCAGGCATCTGTGTTTTTATTAATCTCCAGGCCTGGGTCTGACTCACCGACCACCCAGCTAGCATGGGTGCTATAAATTTCTTTCTTTCTTTCTTTTCAGATGCTTCTTAATTTATTTAAAAATGAATTAATTTTAAGATGGCTGGTGGTGGTGCACACTTTTAATCCCAGTGCTTAGGAGCTAGAGACATGCAGAGATCTCCGTGAGTTTGAGGCTAGCCTGGTCACATAATGAGTTCCAAGACAGAGTTACACAGAGAAACATTGTCTTACAAAACAAAAAAAAATAATTTTAAAGTTAGCATACATAGTAATGATTTTATTATGGCCTTTGTAAACATATAAGTCAAGATACTTTGTTCTAATCTGTCTTCTACCACTATCCACCCCAATCCCTTCTTTCCACTCCTTATTGGTCCATCTCTTCTTTCAGAAAACCTGAGGTTCTACACAGGAGATAGACCAGGCTGTAGTTGTCTTCCTGAGTCTTGTAGTAGGATTATATGTTACGTTTTAAATATTTGTCCCGTCTATGGGTTTAATAAAAGCTGATTGGCCAAAAGGCAGACAGGAAGTGTGGGTGGGGCTACTGGGCTAAGGAAACTCTGAGTACAGGAAGAACAGAGACAGATGCCAGAGAGCTGCCAGAGACACAACGCTGAGACGCAGCAGACGCAGAGGAAAGAAGCTGAAATGCTGCTCTGAGTAAATGTACGAACCGCACAACTGAACAAGATAAATTAGATTGAGAGCAAGCGCTAGCAAATTATATACCTGGGCCTTAGGTCAATCAGCGTAAAAATAATATAAGCCTGTGTGTGATTATTTGAGGCAAAGCAGGGCCGAGAATGAGACTAAACCTTTGGTCCAGGCCCAAAAAGTCTGGGCCAGAACCATTTACAACAGAGTCTTGCTTGTTTTACTTAAAATAATTCTCAGCTTTGTCCATTCTCCTGCAAATGCTATGATTTCGTTCTTCTGTATGGCTGAACAAACTTAAGCTGTGTATGTGCCCTACATGTTTCTATTGATGGGCATCTAGACTGATTCCAGTCTTGGCTATCCTGGACAGTACAGAAATAAATATGGGTGTGCACGCATCTCCATGGCATATCCACTTAGTTATGTACCCTAGAATGGTGTGGCTCCATCTTATGGTAGTTCTATTTTAATATCACTGAGAAACATCTGTATTGATTTCCACAGTGGCTGCACTTACTTTTTTTCTTTCCTTTAAAAAAATTTATTCTTTGTGTTTTTCATGTCATGTATCTCAATCTCATCCATTTCTCCATTCTCTCATATCCACCCTCTGCCCTTGCAGCCAACCCCCAATAAAATAAAATTTAAGAGAAAAAAGAAAAAAAAAAAAAAAGGAAAAATCTCGTCATGGAAGCTATAGTGTGACAGTGAATCATGCAGTAAACACTTTAGTCCATACATCTTTACTTGTAAGTGTTCATTGCAGAGTCGTTTGTTTGGTTAAAGGCCTCTGATTTCTTCTATGCTCTCAATGGCTCACTGGGATTCCTTTTGGATACCCTGTTGTTGCTCTGTGTTGTGGAGATCCTGCAGCTTTGGGTCTGCAGGACTGGCCCCTTCATGTGCTCTAGCAGATGATGAATGGGGTGGGCAAATACATAATCCTGATTTGGGGCCTGGATAGTTGCAGGGGTGGTCAGCCTGGCAGTTTTCTCCTGTCCTCACCACCAGAGTGAGCTCTCTAACATTGCTCTGGCAGGGCTGGTTCTCCTGGCTCTCCCACACCTACACCATCAGGGCCAGCTTCAAGGTCTACATTCATTTTTCATCCCTACTAGGGGTCCATAAGGTTCCATAGGATTCACCTCTTACAGAGTTGGGGGAAAAGCCCAGAGATCTGAGGACAGGATTAAAACCAGGTTTGTCTGAGTCCAGAATCTCAATTGGCCGTAGACTTTGGATGCGATTTTGATCTCATTGGAACTTAGCCAGCTTTGTTATCTGCATCCCTCAGCTGTTGCGGAGGAATGCTGTGTAATGACCCACAGCTCAGAGTTCTTCATTCTTCTTGGTCTGCTCTTGCTTTCAAAATCCCATAGAAGTCTCTCCTAATCATTTATTGAAGAAAACGTGTTAAATATCTTCCAAGGTGTTTTCTGGGAAGTAGAACCTAATTAAAAAACAACCCCAGTCTTGCCTTTCCCAACTTTATATTCTCACAAGGAGGGCTAGACAACGAATAAATAGAATATATAGTATTTAAGACACTGATATAGCACGGACCCCCTCCAACTTCACCTGTGGTCTGATAACATTAAGTAGAAAATTCTAGAAATAAAGGTGAGCTTTAAATTGTATAATGTTCTGAGCAGCATGATGAAGTTGTGTGCTACCGTGTTCTCTTGAGGGAGTAATGAACTCGGTGCCCATAGGATCTGCGCTGTGTACACTGTTCACCTGCCTGTTAGTCATTCAGCTGTGTAGGTAACCTTGAGTGACCAAGGCTGTGATGATTACCTCAGGGTGCAAGTGTCATGATGGCGGTGACTCAAACATGCCCAAGAGAAGCTGCAAAGTGTTTTCTGTGAGAGAAAAGATCAAATCTGGATTTTTAGTCAAGAAAGGAAAAAAGACAGATGCCAGAACGGCTAACATAAATGAATAGAATGGACCTAACAGTACCATTGCAAGCAAGGAAAGAGAAATCCAGGCTAGTTCGGCTCTCACACCTCAGAATGCAAAACCCAGCCCTCCTCACACTGCCTGGGTAATACAGAGAGAGATTCATGCTTGAAAAATCAGTTCACATAGGGGTCAGTAGGAGTCAGCAACCTCCTCCCATCTCAGATAAAGGGGGACAACTGTAATGGAGCCCCGCAGAAGGTATGTGGGCTGTCTGGAGGAGGTGGGCTTGCTACCAATTCTCTGTGCGCCTCTGAAACCTGGCATCTTGGCTCATTTTTCTGATTTGAGCTGCCCTGCTATCTCTTTGTTTCACTGTATTCTTCTAAACTGTGCCCTGGGGGACTCACATTTCATAACCAAAGCTGCCTATCAAAGCGTTTTGCTAAAGAAAATATATTTAGTCTGGAGAGAAATAATCTCTCTCCCTCAGGGACAGAAGCAGCTTCAGTCAGGGGTGGTTTGAGATGGCATTTCCTACCCCGCCTGTCACTTACAATTACATTTTTCTTCTTTGTTTAAAATTTGGGTGGGGAGGGGGACAGGGTGAAGATTTGAAGGGAACACCCTAAGGAAAGGAAACATACTGTGGGGCACCTGCTGCACTCCAGGCCTGCTGTTGCAGCTGCGTGCTCAACACGCTTCTGGCGTGGGATTGTTTCCACTTTCCTAATGGGAAAATGGAGCCTTGCACCTCGCCGCAGCTGCAGACTGGATTCCTGTGTGTCATCCCAATCATTTACATCACTCTGCTGTTTCTTTGGTGTTTTGAGATTGAGTGTAACGAAGCGCAGGTGGGTCTGGAGCTGGCTGAGGCTGAGGATGATCCTCTAGCTCCCACCTCTGGAATGTCTGGGTTTATAATTTTGTGTTATCTCTACCACCCCATTTTAGGAAGTGCTGGGGATGGAACACCAGTTCTCTGTTGCACAAGGCTTGCACTGTACCTGCTTTCCTTTGGGCTGAAGTGAGACATGGCTGTTTTCTTTTAACTTATGCGTGTCTGGGTTTGTGTGTATATGTGTCTGCATGTTTGTGTCTCTGAATTTGTCTGGGAGACCTTCCTGTCTCCACCACTCTGTGCTACCACTTTGCCTGGCTTTTACAAAGGCCCCCCGGGGATGTGAACTCCTTTACAAAGGCCCTGATGCTTGTGTACTGAGCTCTTTACCCACTGAGCCGTCTCCCCAACCTCCTGACATGCCTGTCTTCTAACCTTCGTGACTGGACCTGGGGTCTGTCTCCCTCTTTATTGTGTTGTGAGGGGACTGCATGCTTCCTGTAATAACAGAAGATGGCAGCCAGGTCTTGGGGGAAATCAAAGAGTTCCCAGGGCACCAGGCAAATGAATGAATTCCACTGATCTTGTTTGCTTCCTTATGGGATCATCCATCATGATTTAACAGCCCAAAGCCCAGACTAGCTCCCAGAGTGCTTCTCGCCCACTGCCTCAGACTCTGTAACTCAGGGCTAGAAAAGGAGTTTTTGTACCAGTACCTGCATTACACCTATTACTGTGTACTACACAGCATCATCGTGTAATTTTGTCTTCCCTTTGCCCACAGTCACGGGCTGGGGAAAGTTTTCAATTCCCTCCTTTACACTTCACCAAGGTGAACACATTCCTGGCATGCAATCTAAGCAGATATTTGTCAGGGTCCACTCTGCTCCCAGGACAGGGTTCTGAAAAGCTCATGGTACCTTACTACTGATCCACTTGTTTAATTTCATGTAAGATTCGAACCAACCACAGTCCAGGGGAACCGCCATGCTCAGGAGCAGTGGAATGAAGATACAAACAGGATAAAGGACCATGAAGTTGAGTGAGGAGAAGCTGGGAGAAGCTGGGAGAAGCTGGGAGGAGTTGGGGAGAAGAAATAACATGATACAAAAGTATACTGTATAATATTTTCAAGGAAGAATATTAAAAAGAAACAAGGAAGTTTATGTAAAATGTTACAGGGCAAGGTGAAGACCCATGGCATCATCATGTCACTCACTATCAACAACAACACAGAGGCCTGTACAGGAGCTGCAGAGGCTTGGTGGGTAAGAGCACTTAGCGGTCTTGCACAGGACCCACGTGGTGGCTCATAACCACCTGTAACTACAATTCCATGGGGTCTGGTGACCTCTTCTGATCTCCATGACCCCTGCATGCTCACGGTACACTTACATACATTCAGGAAAAATGCTCATACACATAAACATTTAAAAAACTGAAGTGAACCTACACAGGCACACATAGACAATATGCATAAAAATAGTACATTAAGTGGAGAGTTAATCACGTCTCTCTTCCCATCTTCCCCTGTTCTACAGAGACCCACTGCTTGGCTCTGTACCATCATTCCCTGTCTTTGCTTTATGAGGATGTGTGTTTGTCTGCTTTGTATATATATGTTTATACCCATCGATGAGCACTGCCCTCACTCTCACCCTTGGTCAGTGATGACTGATTGATTGGTTTACTGCAGTGAGAACTGTTAGTGCAGAGAGATGTAACACACGCTGAGGATCAGTGACTGTTGAGTGCTCAGCTCTAAAGGTTCAGGGAACACCATGGACAAGTGTGAGAAGCAACTCTGTGAGCCTGAGGATGGAGAGGGGCGCTGCCACATGCTGTCTTCTGGACAGACCTGGCCACTGTGCTCACATACATACTACTGAGGTCTTCGACATTTTCTGGGGAGCCATTGGCAGATAATGGCTGCTAGGGGAGTGGCAGTCATTTTCTTCACTGGCGTGGTCACTGGCAAATTGCCTATGTGCCAATAAATAATCTCTCACCACGCCCTTGGACAAACTCTAAACTCACAACAAGTAGAAGGAGGAAGGAGGACTTGCTGGGAAGAGAAGGGGATCAAAGGAGTGCGTGGGGAAAGGGAGGGAAACCCGGGGAGTATGCCCAATATATGTTATATACATGTACAACATGGTTGAGAAATAAACATTCGATTTAAAAGAGGCCTGGAAAGGTAGCTCAGCAGGTAAAGGCACTTGCCACAAAAGCCCGAGGACCTGAATTCAACCCTGGAAACCATGGCAAAATGCTAGGAGAGAACTGATTCCATAATGTTGCTCCTGTCTTCTCATCTCCATAGGTGTGACATGGAAATGTTCTATCTATCTACCTATCATCTATCTATCTATCTATCTATCTATTTATCTATCTATCTATCTGTCATCTATGTGGTGGTGTATTTTATATTTAATAAAATCAACCTGGAATATCAGAGAACAGATCCATCCACAGTCAAGCCAGGAGGGTCAGAGTAGTAATTCATGCCTTTCATTCCAGCATGGTAAAGATCAAGCTGTGACCTTTGCCTTTAATCCCATAACTCCAGAGACAGAGATCTTTCTGTGTTTCTGTGAGTTCAAGGCCTAACTACCAAACATATATGCATGCACATATATGATTTGGTTGCATAATTTTTAAGTCAGTTTCCAGATGATTTAGGCTCTAGACAATCAGAAGGAGCCACCATCATTTTTGACTAATTATATTCCAGTATTAATCTCTCTGTTTTGCTCACAGGCATTATCCAGTACCTGTCCATCCATATAGGCAAGACATTCCCTGACTTCTATTACAGATGTGTGGCATATGGCTGACTGCCTGTGGGGTATGAGCACATATGGTGCATGCAATCTCAGGTCCCACAACCTGAAGGAATATGCTTACAACATATCCATCCCTCTCTACCTCTAAACTGGAGTTTGATGCTATTCTGGTGAGTCTGCTTCAATACTCCAGCAGCAAGAAATAGTATATGGAAAGGGACAGATCCATGAATAACTGCAAAGTATGACAGCTTTGGAACTATTTCCCTCTATATCCATCTGTGAATGAGAAACCAAGACATACTTTATTTGAGCTACTCTGGTTTTGGGTCTCTTTTACTAGCTGCTCAGTCCAGGCATGATCAGAAATGGAGAACAAAGGCTCCATCTCACTGATGAGCAAGATGGAGAAATTCCCTGTGCTTTATTTGATGAAGCATTAACACATAAAATACAAGTTCATTGGGATACTGCTGTGCATGAGTGGGTTCTTCAGTACCCATCTATCATCTATCCATCTGCTATATCAGTCATCTATCAATCACCTATGTACTTATGCTTCTATATATCTAGTGATCTATCATCTATGTTTCTATCATTTTTATCATCTATCTATAATTTGTCTACCTATCATCTATCTAATCGATTATAAATCGATATTCTATATGCAATTTACCTAGTTATAATTTGTGTATCATCTATTTATAATCTATGTATCTATCATCTGTTCTATTATTTATTTCCTATCTATAATCTATCTTTAATCTATGTATCCTGTCTATTATATATTATTGAACTCTATTATCTATCATCTATCTATCCATCCATCTGCTATCTATCTATTTATAATCTATGTATATGTATGTATCTCTCTGGTTGAAGAAGGAAGAAAATAGAGTATCATCTTCACAACTACAAATCTATAGAAGGGAAATCATTTTGATGACTGATTGTGTGTGGTGATGAGACTGGGGACTCATGGTTCAGTATTTCAGTGTTCAAAGCCTGTTTTTCTATGTTGTCCAAATCATGATGATTTCAATGCATACTTTTTAAAATGGAATTGAATGAGATGGTATAGTTAAAGGTCCTGACCCAAGGTCTACTAAAAAAAAGAAAAGACACCAAATTGTGGGCTTAGGAGATGGCTCAGTGGATGAATCATTTGCTGTTAAGTATGAGGACCTGAGTTCATTCTCCAGCGCCCGTGTAAAGCTGGGCATGGTAGGATTCATCTGTGATCCCAGCACTCCTATGGTGGTATGATGGGAGGTAGAAACAGAGGAATCTCTGGAGGCTCACAGGTTAGCTAGTCCTGTGTACACAGTGACAACAAAAAGCCCTGCCTCAAACAAGGTAGAAGTCAAGGACCAACATCCAGGCTGTCCTGACTGCCTTATGTGCACTCTGGACAGCCTGGATGCTCACGCTGTTGCCTTAGGATTGCTGTCTGGTAGCACAGGCTGGCCTCCAACTCACAAATAGTTGAGGATGACTTTGAACACCCAGTCTTCATGAACTACCATATCCAGTTTATGTAGTGTTGGGGATGTAACCCAAGGTTCTATAGATGATGAACAAGGTTCCTACTCACTGAGCTCCATCAACAGCCCACCTGCCTTTGTAACACACATCCTCATCCTCTCCATTTGGAATGATCTCATCTGGCCACAGGGCATTTCCATGTTGACAGAAATGGCTACTCAGCTCACCAGCTAACCTGCTGGACTATCCAGCACATATTCAGCAGATACTTATTGAATTCATAAATGAATGAAAAAAAAAAACAAATGGAAATTTCAGAGCTCATTGCCCTCATCGGTTGGGTTTCTTGTTTTGACGGTTGTTTAGAATTTCCGAATGCACACATGGAGATGGGAGGAGGGTCAAGTGGCCAAAGTATGACAGATTAGCAGGACACACAGACCAGATCAGGAATTCTGGCTACTGGCCGAGCCAACTCCTAAAATCCAGGCTGTTTGGGGGAACAAAGGAGGCCGCAGAAATTTAACTCAGACATGCAGGTAAAGAGACCAGAGAATAATTTTCTGGAGTCAGGTCATTCTTCCTGCCATGTGGGCTCTGGAGCCATCTTCCTGGCTCCCAGCATATAATTAACTGGTTGTAAATCTACAGTGACCAACAGAAAGCTGGTGGTGATGAATGTCCCATGAAACGTCCCTTTGGAAGCTTGGATGGGACACTTGAAGTTTTAAACAGCCAGCAACAGTTCAGCTCCCTCACCAGTAGCCCCAGCCCTCCGCAGTTGCTGGAGTGTGTGTTTGTTTAATTAGGGCACCGAGTAGAGCCTCATCCGGTGGCAGATGTTGCCATGTGTAATGTAATAAATAAAAGTCTTTATAGGACCCAGCAGGCAGCAGAGCCTTCGGTTAGCAGATGGCAAAATATTAAGCTGGCAGAGCAATAACTTAACTGCCTGAATCAGCTGGTCCCTGCCCAGAATTACTCTGACATGAATCAACTTCATATAGGATATGTCACTCAGCCTCAGCCACTGTGCCCTCACCTGCCCCCACTCCCCTTCCCAGCAAAGCCTGTTTTTACTTTGGCATTTTGTTACTAAAATCAGCTTCCCGGGGGTGAAATCCTGTAGCCCCTTAGCTGGGGTGCATTCTGGGCTAGGCTGTGGGTTTTTTGGGGTCGGGGAGGTTGTACCATGGGTGTGATAGTGTCCTTCAAGCCTAAGTCAGCCAAACAATATGTTCCTTGGCCCCGGGGCCCTTGTAGTGCTTGAAGACCATCTCACTTTGCTGCAAGGAATCCTTTTGCTGGGGACAGCTAGGGAAGTCCAGGGAGGAGGAAATAGGGCCTTTTACTCTGAAAGCACAGGGCTAGGAAAGAGTCTGAGTGTTATCTATAATATTGCCTGAAAGAAGAGGGGGCGGGTGAGGACTGGCTTATTGAACACTGACCGTACTGATGTTTGTGTGGCTCAGGATGGTTAGGGTCATGCAGTGACTCTAACTAAGGGCCTCCAGGGCCAAGGACTTGTATCTTCTCCATAGCCCCACTGGGCAGTAACCACACCCGCCCCCATCCAAGCCACCAGGAGCTGTCCTGAGACCATGCAGTGCATTATAACAGAATTCTGCTGGTGTTGAACCTTAAACTCATTTCTGTATGGGGAAACTGAGGTTCTGACAGTTGATTTAACATAACTAGAAGCTATCAGAGCTGGGATGGAATCTAAATCTGCCTGAAGTAGGGTAGCAATTACATTAACTTTGACTCTCTGGGACTTAACAGCAGACTTGGCAGAAAATGGTGGAAACACAGGAAAAAAGGCACTACTCAGAAACGAAGTGGAAGATTGGTCCAGGACAGAGAGTATGGCACTTGATAATTATCAAAATAACCATGTTGGAAGGATGCTTCCTGAACTTGCCCATGGTCCTGTGGTCCATTAAGAATTGAGTGTGGTTTCCCAAAGGCTCTTTGAACAGAGACTGTCAATGGAAAGAACAAGGTAAGTAGAGCTGTGGAGATAGCTCAGTGGTTAGGAGAGGTGTTTGGATTCCCCAGAACCCAAGTAAATACTGTGTGAACATGGCAGCTCACCTGTAATTTTGGCTTTTGAAGGCAGAGATGGGATCTCCAGAGCAAACTGGCAAGCAAGACTAGCCATATCAGCAAGCTCTGGGTTAGATTAAGAAATCCTATCTCAATGAATTGTGGTAGAAATGTTTTTTTTTTTTTTTTGTATGCTGTAAATAAAGTTAACTGCTTTGGCCAATGATGAGCAGCACTGTAGCAATAGACAGAGTTAGTCAGGTAAATAGGCAGAGTAGAGACAGATAAAAAGAGGGCAGAGTTAGTCAGTCTCCATCTGACCCCTGAAGAAGAGCCCTGTTAGAAATCCAGGTGAGCCACAGGTTGGGCAATGTGGCAAGTAGATTACTAAAAATGGGTTGAATTAAGATAAAAGGGCTAGGTAGTAATGTGCTTGAGACATAGGCCAAATAGTATAAAATTAATATAAGCATCTGAATCATTTCTTTGAGAGATAAAAGCTGCCACGGGCAAGGTCCAAACTTCTGGCCCAAACGGGCCCCAAAATATTCTATAACAATGAATAAAGTAAAAAAGCAGTTGAGGAAGATTCTACACATCAACCTGGGTGCCCATGCACAAACACGTGTGCCTATACGCATACAAATATTCATGTATACATATACATACCACTGCCCTCCAAAATTGAAAAAGTAAAAAAGAATGATGTAAATACAAATGAAGGGAGTGCTGCCTGGAGAGGGAATGGCAGGATCAAGGTGTGAAGTGTGGATAAAAGGGTATGTTCATGTGCATTTATGTGTGTGCAGATGAGTATGGTGTGACACTATTCCTGTGAAGATGTGAGGAAATGTATGCACAACCACATAGGGAGCCATGACATACCAAAGTATAGATTCCACCAAACTCCAGCTTGAGGAATAATTTTTTTTTGCTGTTACTTACAGGGATATAAGTGAAGGGTATTTACAGGATCAATATATCTATCTTTTCTAGGTCATTTCACTGATCGGAGCCTTTTTTTAGATAGTTTGGGTAGTTCCTGCTTCTTTCAGGCAGTTCAGCTTGTCTGACACTGAGTCTCAGCAGTCTTTCCTGTTCATATACTCTGGGGGATGGAAGAGACTAGTGAATCTGGTTAGTTTCAGGGACTTCCTGAAGTCTGTGTTGTTCACTTCCCCAGCTTAAGGAATTTCTCTGCAGGATACAATGTCTAACCTCGGTTTAGAAAATCTTGCTATTTTGTCTCCTTTTTAACATCCTGTGCTTTAGCTTTCCTCCAAGACAGAAGATTTTAATACTGGAAGAAACTGCTATATAACAATAGAGAAATGGAGCTTGTTGATAGAGACAGAGAGCCCTGAATGCCAAGATGAATGAAGCTGGCTTTCTTTCCAGGCAACAATGAATTGTTAAAGGTGTTGAGCCGGCACAAAGCTGAAGCAGACAAAGTTTGCTTCATATCATGCTGCTAGGTTACTGCTGCCTTTATGTTCCTTAATATCTCTGGGGAAAATGTCAGTTAAGGTGGTTTTCATTATCAGGATGAAGGGAATGAGGTAACTCAGATTTTCTTCTGATTTTGCCATTTGGATTGGTAGAGTCCTTGGCCCACAGGAAGGCTCGGTGGTGCTGCTTTCCTGGGTGCTAGCTTCCAGCATCTGGAATTTTTCTGTCCAGTTCCTGTGTGCTGCATTTCCAGAGCACAGGGATGAACAACTCCTTGTATGTGTTGGTTTCCAAGATAATGGCACCTGGACTCACTTTGAATTGTTCTCTAAAGCCTATCTGATGATCTATGTCCTTGATTGAGGTAGGAGGTGATGAAGGACTGAAGTTGCTCATGACCTATGACCTCTATGTCCTTATTTCATGGGAGGTGAGTTCTGACAGGGTAAGTTGCAAATGTGCCCTTTGCTTATGGGTCATAGAGTTGAGAGTTGGTATTGCCCCTTATTTTACTAAGTTTAAATTAAAAAAACAAAACATTACAATCCCCATTGCAATAGTAGCATAAGGTTATTATACAGTGTAAAGAAGATATGGAAAATTATTTATGACAAATTGACATCCAACTAAAATCTCAAAAGCCAAAGATAAATCAGGTTGTTTATACAGAGGTCGTACTTCATACCTCAACATACCCATCAGCACAAAAATGTTTATGTAATTGAAATCACATGGAATATATAATTTTGCATTTCAATTTTCCACCCTCATAAAATCGGCGCCAATTTCTCACATCATTAGACTTCTTTGTAAAAATTTGTAGATGCAGAAAAATATTTTAGTATTAAGAGAGGAAAAACAGGATTAAAAATTCATAGTTTAGTTATGATTTTACTTGTGATAGGCAAATATACAAGAGCATAAGAATGTTTATATCCTAAAAATATATCACTCAGGATGGAAAGATGTTGTGTAAAATGTTAATAGAGGTTATTACCGGGGTGACTTTTATTTTCCTTTATATTTCTGCATTTCCAATAGTGAATTTTGCATAGTTGCAAAATACTCCGGGAAATTATTTCCCCATTTCACATCTTGCCATATTTGCTTTGTTAAGTATTCACTTATTTGTCCCCTAAACATCTGTGAGTCTAGACAATGTCATGTATCTTGTCATATGTGTCTGCTTATGCTTTTCAATCTCTCATTTTGCATATGTGGAGACTCAAAGCAAAACATCCGTGGCTTAGTTGAGGACATGGAATGGTATTCGTGTTCATGTTTTTCATTTTTCAGGCTTTACCTTTGTTGGGCAGCCTTATTCCAATCTCTGGTCCTTCTGAGTAGCAAGTCAAGGAATCATTTTGGGTATAGTGATCCTGAATAATGAACCTCATCCCCCTCCTGAATGCCTGGCAGCCACTTTTACACAGATGCTATGACTTTTGGGATGAAGGATCAAAATGTGTTCCCCGACGTCATTGGTTTTGTCTTTGTAGGCGTTTTCCTCTTCCTGCCTGGCTGCTGTATGTCTCTGTCCATTGTAGGTGTGGCTAGGATACCCTGATACTCTGTTTAACTGATTGTAAGGATTCTTGCTCACCACCTTAGTATTACACAAGATGACACATTTGAAACCCAGCTCAAATGTGACCTCTCTGGGCTTCACAGATGCCCTAAGGCAAAAGTCACAGGTGTCTCTGTATTCTCCTATGTATTAAAAAAAGTACTATATCATATCATGGCTATTCTGTACATTGCTTTCTTATGTAATATATCATTGGCACTTTGAGGTCAAATGTCATATATTTTTTCCTGTGGGTCCCATCTGTCTTTGTTCCTCAATCCATTTCCTTCTCTGTGGTTACTGGGCCAGTTTATGGCACCAGCACTGTCTATCTGGACAGTCCCTTGGGCCGGTATCCCAAGGGGCTCCTATGTTCTGTTCTTTGCCTCTTCCAATCCACTTTCCACTTATTAAGGATAGGGATTATTTGAATTTGTAGATCTGAGGTGCCTTTTCTTTACACAGCTCAACAAAGGTTGGCCTCTGCCTGTGTGTCTGATATCATCTTATTAAATTCTGCTCCCCTCATCCATAAAGTTTCCTTTTCTCTGATCTGTCATGAGTCATTTTCTTAAGATCACACAATTCTGTGGGATAGTTTGGGTTATTACCCCCAAATGTCTACTCTCCCCTCCAGTGGTGAGTGAAATTTATTTTCTTATTCCATGATTTGGAGTTAGCATCTGATTTGATTTAGCCACCAGGGTATTGGTAGGCATGACACAAGTGGGTTGACATAGAACAGAGTTGTTGCTCACTTATGTTCTGCTAAAGCTGTCACAGCAACATGCCTCCCGTAAGCTGTTGGTCCCAAGAAATGAGAGATGGACTGCACAGATCTGAACAGAACCAATGATCTGTAGCCCAACCCACATCAGAGTCACAGATGCACAGTCGAGAGAAGAGTTGGCCATCAGCCACCGTGAAACACGGGTTCTGATGCAGAGTTAATCTCCTTGTGGCTCCAGTTCTGATTTCTTCACAGTATTGTATAGTTTTCTCAAAAAAGGCAATTGCATCTATCTATCTATCTATCTATCTATCTATCTATCTATCTATTATCTACCTATCCACCTGTCTATCCATCCATCTATCTATCTATCTATCATGTATCTACTTCCATATTACTTAATGTATCTTATATCTATTAACAATCTCTACCAGCATGCGTATTGTCTTTACACATTTTCTATCTATCTATCTACCTATCTATCATGTATCTACTTCCATATCATTTAATGTATCTTATATCTATTAATAATCTCTACCAGCATGCATATTGTCTTTCCACATTCTCTATCTGTCCATCCATCAATCCATCCGTCCATCTATATATCTATCCTCTTCAAGAAATATTTGTTAAATAAACAAATTTTTCAAGAATACTTAGGATGTACTTTGTACCCAATTAGTGTTTGCTGAAAGGAATTACTGAACCATCCAAACAAGCTTATATTGTGTCCTAACAATTATATCCATAAACCGTAGTTGTCACAGGACCCAAATGGTTAGCAGTGACACTCTGTCCCCTTTTCTGCTTTGTCTGATCCTGCAAAAGGTCTTTGCTGTAAAAATACCCACACTGAAAACAGATGATGTGTCAACTCAGTAATTCAAACCATGAATCTGTACTTGCTTAAAGATGAACTTGTTTGGAAGAAAAATGAGAAAAATGCTTGTGTCTGTCCAACAGAGCCCTGGGTAAGAGCATCAATTTTGGTTCCTAGCAGGTCCAGGACATAATAGAAGGAAACTGCTGAGCTCAGCAGCTGAGTGAGCCACTCTGATTTTTACAAACACAGTTTCAGGATGGTAATCGTATCTATTAGCAAGGGTGACTCCACTGTGGGCCTGACAGAAAAATGAACTCCCCCACATTGCAAAATGAGCAAAGTGGAGATCAATAAATCATAAAATTAGTTGAGACATCATCTATCTTTCTTGGCTTCCCTTCTATGCCTGCCATGGTCCCCTGGGACACTAATTCATTTATTGCATTTTTATCGTTGGGAAAACACGTCAAGGTTCGGAGGCTGCATTCAGTTAGGAGAGCAGGGGCAATAATGTGTGTCATTAATTAGGCAGTTTGGGGAGGTTCAATTCAAACTCCAGTCTCAACTGGCTTTCATAAATTGAGTTTCAGGACTATGTATGTGTCTTTATCAAAAAGCAGTGTTATTGAAATATGCCCTGAGAGGGAGAGAGTGACAGACCTGTCTGCTTACTCTAGAGAAGCAATAAATTTGAGAACAATCTAGGTGGTCAACTGGATGCAAACTGCATTGTCTGAACAGCCTTTCTCTTACCAGCACGTAATCAAAGTAAATGTGGACTCAGCCTGGATTAATGTGTATGCATTACTTTGCAACTAGCTGCATGCCCAATCCTAAGAGGCATACAATAAGTAGATTTTTGGAATATTTTATTTTAGTAAGATACTTATTACATGCATAATATATATTCTTTACATTATGGTTTATTTTATTTTTATTTATGTGTATGTGAGTGAAGTTGCACTTCTCTGGTGCTGGAATTACAGGCTGCCTGAGGTAGGTTCTGGGAGTCAAACTTCAGTTCTCTGCCAGAGCAGTGATTGTTTTTAACTGCTGAGCCCAAGGTGTATGTTTTAAACAAAATTTCACATGTTCCCTCCAGTGTTGTTGTCTATAGGCACTAGAGACAGCACATCTCTGCAACACATCTTGCTTAACCGCACACTCACACTTAGTGATTAGCGACCACTCATCTTCTCTCTCTTGCTTCTAAAAACATTATTCCACTCTAATTCTTGACTCTGCCCACGTTGGGTACTCTATGCAGTATATTGTAACTGTGTAACTGGTTTGTTTCACTTAGCATGTCACCCTCAAGGTTTAACCTAAATCTCATGTTACCTCCTTTCCCCTTTTCAAGTCTGAGTAATATTCCATTGCATGTGCATATGACACATTACCTCTCCACCTATCTGTTGGTTGATGCTTGGGTTGTATCCTCCTCTTAACTCTTGGTCCATAATGTTGAACACTTTACATACAGTTTCTAGTGTCTGATTAACTAAGAAGCTGAGGGCCACTGAGAGGGCTCGGTGGGTAAAGGGCTTGCTGCCAACCCTGATGGTACAAGTTCAATCCCCAAGACTCATGTTGTTGAAAGAGAGAAATCAATTCTCCTCAAAACTGTCCTTTTACCACACACACGTGCAAACAGTATGTGTGTAACACACAATAAATAAATACAGCATGTAGAAATGAAAACATTTGTATACTGAACACTTGACTGCATTAAAGAAGTACATGAGAGAAAATAGAGGTAAATGGGAATAAATTGAATATTTATAGAATATTGAGTATTGTTAGGATACCCATGTTATCCAGTGGGAGATATGGAGCAGTGCGATCAGATACATTTCAACTTGGTATATAAAAAATCCAAAAGCTCATGCAGAGCTACGAACTCCCATGAATAGTCAGACCTGTTTTGGTGAGAAAGAGCAAAACTGGAGCCTTCACACTTCCTGGCTTCAAAGCATATTGTGAAGTTACAGCAGCCAGATCAGCATGGCACTGACATCAAGACAGACATGGCCCAATGGTACAGAACAGAGAGGAAAGAGAGAAAAAAGAAAGAAAGAAAGAAAGAAAGAAAGAAAGAAAGAAAGAAAGAAAAAAGCCCAGTTCCTCCCACGCTCCATATCTAGATCTAGTTAATCTGCAGATGGCCCAGACCTTTTCCTCTCGTGCTATGGATCTGTCCACTTTCACCAGAACCAGACAACTGTTCTTCTATTTTTCTCCTTGCCCTATTCTTTATATTGACACAAAAATATCTTTAGGATAAGCATAGTTTGATGGTACTGAAAAGACTCTAAGGTGGGCAGACATCGCAGGGCTTAAGAATGGCAGCTACCATTGTTGTTGGTTGTTTTTGTTTTTTTAGGGGGCCCACCACCCAGCTCCCAAATAAATTACATGTGGAGGCTTATTCATTTTTTTAATTTAAGAAGATTTCCGCCCCCCTTTTACATACCCTCCATTGTTCCCCTCCCTTTCCTTCTCCTGATATCTTCACCTCCTCTACCCCACCCCCATCACATCCTCAAAGGGTAGGTAAGGCCTTCCCTGAGACATCAACACAGACCAGCATACCAAGCTGAGGTAGGACCAAGCTCCTCCTTCCTGTATCAAGACTGAGTAAGGCATCCCATCATAGGGAGTGGGCTCTAAAAAGCCAGTTCATGTGCCTGGGGTAAGTCTTGGTCTCATTGCCAGGGGTCCTACTAATAGATCTATCTACACAACTGTCACCCTTGTTCAGAGGGCCTGGTTTGGTCCCATGCACACTCTCCAGCTGTCAGTCCAGAGTCTGTGAGCTCTTATTATAAACTCAGGTTCTCCCAGTTCATGCTTTTCTGACCAAGCCTGAGAGCTTGATAACAAAATCTTCATCTCTTTGTTGACACTTTTGAAGAGGATGAAATAGGAATCATGTTTCATCCTAGCCTTTGATTTCCATTTTGTCCCCATTGAAGAAACAACATGGGTCATGGGCTCCCTTGGACTGGAGTTTGAGTCCCACCATAATTTAAAAAGATTTACTTTTATTATTTTAAGTTATGCCCCCCCCCATATGTGATTATGAGTGTGGTGTTTGAAGAGGCTAGAAGAGGGAATCAGATTCTCTGGAGCTCAAGTTACGGGTGGTTGTGCTGACTGTGTGGGTGCTGGGAGCAGAACCTGGGTCATTTAGAAGAGCAGTACACACTCCTAACACCTGAGACAACTTTCCAGTCCCTTCCATGACTTTTTAAAAATATGGAATGCTTCACAAATTTGCATGCCATGCCATTCCTTTAGTATATATGATGCCAAATTGAGAGCTTTTACTACAATTTTTATGCCCTATGTTCTGGGAGATAATAGCTTGCATTTGGGCCCACGGGGCTGCTACTATTGAGATTTGGATTATTTATGTCTTGCATCCAGGCTCTTTCTGTCTTTGAATTTTGTCTTGTTTCTGAAGACACAGAACACATGCATCATTGCAAAATAGGGTCTGTTTGACATATGTCCTCAGAGTAGGTGCAGGATGCCTAGTGGCCTGAGGAATGGTGAGTTTTGTCCTAGTGATATGCAACATTGCCGTCAATGTTGAGAACCTGAAGCAGGGGACCTTTAGTTCTTTTATTTTAGAAGAATATTGCCTGTACTTCCACATGCCATACAGCAGGTGCCATGTACTTTTGTTTAAAATATTTTTTTTGGTGAATAATTTTAGATTTATGGAAAAAATATATAGCACAAAGAATTAGCACAAATATATCTAAATCAAAGATATAGCACAGAGAATTCCTGCATCCATCCTTCATTTGGTTTGCTCCAGGTTAATAACATCACCTATCATCTGAGTATATTTGTAGAAACTATGAAGGTAACACAAATAAACTGCCATTAACTAAGCTGTGGACTTCCTAACCATTTCATATGTGTTACTATTTAATTCCTTTTAATATAAAAATAAACTTTGTACTTTTTTTCTGGCCTAGGGATGGAACTCAGAGCCTTTCAATTTTAGATAGTCCATCTATCATTGAGTTACACTCCCAGCCTAGTCTATAAGACCTTTTTATTTTTGTACCAGGATCTAATTTAATACATCACCTTGAATTTAGTTGTCTGACTTTAAATTTTAAAAATTTTATTTATTTGTGTATTTATGTCCATCTTATATATGTGTATGCATATATAGAAGCCAGGGGGTGATGTTGGGTATCTTTATCACTTACTCTCCAACTTATTATTTTTTTGAGACAGGATCTCTCACTGAAGCTGTAGCTCATGATGACTTGGTTAAGTTGACTGGCCAGTGAGCTTCAGGGATCCACCTGTTTCTGCCTTCCTAGTGGTAGGGTTATAGGCATGTACCGCCATGTCTGGCTTTTACATGGCATGGTAAATTCAGGCTCAGGTCTTCATGACTGAGTAGTAAGCACTTTACCAACTGAGCCATCTCCCCAGCTCTGCATCCAGTAACTTAAAAAAAATAAACAACACTTTAATTTTCTTACAGTCAACATACCTGTTGAGTATACCTGCCAGTGTGGACCACTCCTGTTGGCTGCACTTGCCAGTGGGATGAGGCAAGTGAGGATGGGTGAGGAAGCAGCTCTGTGTAGGAGAACTAGGAGTGTGCAAAGAGGTAGATGCAGACTTCCAATCCTGTTCTGCAACATACCAGCTGCCATCCTTCTAGAAAGTTCCACCAGGCCTTTGAGTCTGTTTTTTTTTTTTTTTTTTTTTTAAACCTATCAGATGGAGGTAAATATTTTCATGACATTTACAGGAGCTAAACATGACATTCAGCACAGAGCACAAAACAAGGACAGAAGGGAGGAACTTTGATTCTTATGGGGGCACAACGGGACAGGTTTCTTTCTCTTTGCCACTATTCCTGGCTATGTGCTAGGTCTTTACCTACTGATGATCCTGACATGATTTTATTCTACTAATTTAATTTCTTGTGTGTTCCCGTACTCACTGGCATTGCTTCTATTGTGACAGTTGGCAATAAACAATACACTAATTATTGGATAGTCATTGTATTTATTTATTTTTGTGTATGTGTGTTCATGTGCTTGCATATGTGAACACGAGTATGTGTGCATGTGGTGGCCCAAGTCTTCCACAATGGCTCTCCACATGATCTTCTGAGGCAGGGGCTCTCACATAAATCCAGAACTGGCTAATTCATCTAGTTTCCCTAGCAGCATGCTTTAGAGGATCCCCATCTCCCCCTCCTAAGCACTGAGAATACAGATTGCCATGCCCACCTGGCATTTATCTGGGTGCTGGGCCTGCCCTCATATATGTGTGACAAGTTCTTTACACACTGAGCCATATTCTTAGCCCAAATTTTTTATTTGAAAGGATATCTGATGTGACACAGAATGGCAAGGACATGCCAGAGATCAAGGTACCTTTTCTAGCACAGCAGCTTTATTAGTTATATAACTTATAAATTGTATTATTTTTCCATCTAAGGCACACAGTGTTGGTTTCACATGTGAGAAGAGATACACACTACCAAGTCCACACCATGGTTTATTTAAGAGAATTCCCAGGCGGGTACAGAAACAGAAGCAAGACAGAGAGAGATAAGAAGAGAGAGACCAAAACGTGGTGTCTCTTTTTAAGAGAAGGGGTGTGCAAGGAGGTGCATCCAGGATATTGCTTCTGTATGTGCCCCCATATGAGGTGCATCCCACCAGAACCATGTTGGTTTAACCACATGGAGTGCCAGGAATACTTACACACACTTCAATGGTTTTTGGTATGTTCACAGAGTTGTGCAAACATGAACACATTAGGCCTTTACCATCACTCTGAAAAAAAACTTCCCACCCAGAACCAGGACATCTGATTTCTATTCTTTTCTCAGACCCTGAAGCCATTGAGGTGATTTCTGTCTTTATGGGTTCTTTGCCACAGACGTTTCATGGTAATGGTCACTCAGTATGTTTTCCTCTGACTGGCTGCTGTCATTATTCAGGGTTCTAAGGTCTGTCTGGGGAGCTGTGTGTACCAGTCCTCATTCTTGGCTGCGTCCAAGCATTCTGTGTAGGGAAAGTATACATCCTATTCTGTTTATCCATTATTAGTTAATGGGCACGTGGGTTGTCCCTGTTTTTAAGGTATTATGGACAATGCCATTATGAGCATTAGTATATCAATGTTTCTGTGTGTACATGTGTTGTGGTGGTGGTTAGCTTTAACAGTCAACTGGATACAATTTCCAGTCACCTCAGAAGAGGGTCTAAGTGACGGGTGCTCAGCATCGGGTTGGGCTGTGGGCATGCCTGTGGAGCAACTGGCTTGATTGGTATGAGAAGTGTGTCGGCTGCTGCTGCTCAGGTAAGAGGACATGCAGGAAAAAGGCTTTTCCTTTTCTTTCTTTCCTGGCCTTCACAGTGCCTAACACATTCATCTCTGTGGTGGCCACTGCTGATTCCTTCACTGATATTAGAACCAGCTTCTCCAGACTCCCGACTTAGACCGAAGACCTTACTGATTCCTTTACCCATATTAGAACCAGCTTCTTTGGACTTCCAATGTGGGCTGCAGACCAGTGTCTCCACAGGATCCCCTAGACCTTCAGAACTGGCTTATGACTACTGCTAAACTCAGCCTCGTGGACTGAGCTGCTACCAGCCCTCCCACCCATTTTTTTTTGGTGCGAGACAGTCACTGTTGGACTACTTTAGCCAGATTGTGTAAGCCAATCTAAAGGTTCCCTCATATATATATTTTGTTGTCTTTGTTCCCTAGAGAACCCAGGCTCTCCATGTGTACACTAAACTTCTTAGTCTGTGACAAAGTCCTTAAGAGAACAACCTTACTCAGGGAGGAGATTTAGTCGGCCTCCTGGTCTCAGAGGCACCAGCCACGGAAGGTTGGTTTGCATTTCTGGGACAGTGATAAGGTACAGCATCATGGCTAAAGAGAATGGCGGGGCAGAGCTGGTCACCTCATATTATCCTGGAGAAGGTATATATCTATATATCATTCCAGAACACTTCCCAGTGTCCTGCTGCCTCCAACTAGACTCACCTCAGCTTTCTAGCATCTCCCTCAAAAGCACCACTGTTTAGAAACCAAAAATTCAGAGCATGAGCCTGTGGGGAACATTTTCACTTAAAGCAGAAAAATGGTTTTTTAATTTTCTTTTTTTTAACTTAAAAATCTTAAAATTACATTTGTGTGTGTGTGTGTGTGTGTGTGTGTGTGTGTGTGTGTGTGTGTGTGTGCGCATGCACATTTGTAGTTCAGAGGACAACTTCGGGGAGCTGGTTCTTCTCTTCTACCCTGTTAGATGTGGGGATTGGACTCTGCTCATCAGGCTTGGCACCAAGCACCTGCACCTACAGAGTCATCTTGCGGGTCCTGGTTTTAATACTCATTAATAGGTACTTAGGATGTATTTTCTGTATTCCCTTGAGGAGTGGCCATTTTTGCTTTCTACAGTAATACTTTATATTCCCACCAGCAGATCATTGATAGTTTTAATTGGCCTATATCAGTGGCTCTGAACCTTCCTAATGCTATGAGCCTTTAATATAGTTCTTCATGTTGTGGTGACCCCAGCCATAAAATTACTTCATTGCTACTTCATAACTAATTTTGGTACTATTCTGACCCACAGGTTGAGAACTACTGCTCTACACCATTCCTAGCATGCTTCTCCTTTCCGTATCTTCTCCATCCTGGTGTTAGAAAAGGATCCATCCTTGCCAGTCGGACTCACCTTTCCCTGATGGCTCATGGCACCTTTTCCAATGCTAGCTGGTGATGAGTGTCACGTGACCCTCTCTCATGAGTAGTCTTCATTTGAGGGAAAGCAGAGATCATACAGCGAAGCTCTGCGGAGAAAGATCTGCTTCCAGGAGGGGTTAAACTTTCTGCTGGTCCCTGAGAGTCCCCACAGAAGGGACTGGAGTGCAGATAGCCCAGGGAAAGGCTCCTGCAGGTTCAGAGAGGGATATCTGAATGGGGTTCAGGGACAAACAATTGAGTGAACGGGATGATAAAGGCATGAGGAAGTTAGGATTGGGACTTGAGGCTGATGAAGATCTGGGGCAGGGTGGGTGGGATGGAAGCTAGGTTATGAGATGTTCCATTTCACCTGCAGAGGTAAGACAGGCTCATTCACTAAGACTGTCTTATTTATCTTTTTTAAATTATTATTATGAAAAAAGTCATTTTTTGTCCATGTATCCCCTTGTTCAGGCTCCCTTCCCCCTCCTGCCCTTCCTGGTCACTCACTCTTCTCTCCATCAGTTTATCTCCTCCCCAGCAAGGCTAAGAGGTCCCAAGGTCCCAAGGTGGCTTAGTTCAACATCCACTTCAGGCAGATCTGCTTTCCTCACCCCCACTTCAGGACTGAGTCACGTGCTCTTCTGGAGGGAATGGGCTCCAAGATGCCAGTCCAAGGTGTTTCAGATCCCAAGCTGTTCAGTGGTTGTGGTTTGCAGCTTGGACATGCTTAGCTTTTTGTTTAAAGTCCACTAATGAGTAAGTACATCCCCTGTATATGTTTCTGAGTTTGTGAGACCTCACTCAGGAGGATATTCTCCAAATCCTGCAAATTTTAGGATATCATTTTTTCTTACATTTTTTCTCCATTGTGTAGATGTACCACAGTTTGTTAATCCATTCTTCAGTTGAAGGGCATCTAGGTTGTTTCCAGATTTTTGCTATTACGAATAATGCTGCTATGAACATAGTTGAGCTAATGCCTTTGGAGTGTGAATGTGAATCTTTAGAGTATATGCCCAGTAGTGGTATTGCTGAGTCTTTGGGAAGATTGATTCCCAGTTTTCTGAGAAATCACCATACTGCATTCCAGAGTGGCTGAACCAGCTTACACTCCCACCAACAAAGGAGGAGTGTTCCCCTTGTTCAGCAACCTCTCCAGCATAGGCTGTCACCTGTGTCTTTTATCTTAGTCAATCTGATAGGTGTAAAGTGGTATCTCAAAGTTGTTTTGATTTGCATTTCTTTGATGGCTAAAGATGTTTAGCACTTTTTCAAGTGCCTTTCAGCCATTTGTAATTCTTCTGCTGAGAATTCCCTTTTTAGATCTGAACCCCATTTTTTGATTGGGTTATTCAAGGTTTGGGCTCTAGTTTCTTGAGTTCTTTATATATTTTAGAGATCAGTCCTCTGCCACTTGTAGGGGTGGTGAAAATCTTTTCCCATTCTGTAAGCTGTTGTTTTGTCTTATTGCCTGTGTCCTTGGTGTTACAGAAGCCTCTCAGTTTCAGGAGGTCCCACTTATTGATAGTTGTTCTTAGTGTCTGTGCTACTGGTGTTACATTTAGGAAGTGGTCACCTATGCCAATGCATTGGAGGGTATTTCCCACTGTCTTTTCTATCAGGTTCAGTGTGGCTGGGTTTATGGTGAGGTCTTTAGTCCACTTGGATTTGAGTTTTGTGCAGAATGACAGGCTCGGATCTATTTGCATTTTTCTACACACCACCATCCAGCTATGCCAACACCATTTGTTAAAGTTACTATCTTTTTTCTACTGAGTATTTTGGGCCTCTTTGTCAAAGATCAGGTGTTCATAGGTTTTTGAGTTTATGTTGGGATCTTCGATTTGATTCCATTGATCCACAAGTCTTTTTTATGCCAGTACCAGGTTGTTTTTATTACTGTAGCTCTATAGTATAACTTGAAGTTGGGGATGGTGATGCCTCCTGAGGTTCTTTTGTTGAGCAAAATTGGTTTGACAATCCTGACTTTCCTGTTATTCCAAATGAAATTGAGTATTGTTCTTTCAAGGTCTATAAAATATTGTGTTGGAATTTTGATGAGAATTGCATTGAATCTGTAGATTGCCTTTGGTAGAATTGCCATTTTTACTATGTTGTTCCTACCTATCCAGGAACATGGGAGATCTTTCCATTTTCTGATATCCTCTTCAATTTCTCTCTTCAGTGATTTAAAGTTTTTGTCAAATAGATCTGTTACTTCTTTGGTTATAGTTACTCCAAGGTATTTAATGCTATTGGTGGCTATTATAAAGGGTGACGTTTCCCTTATTTCTTTTTCAGCCCTTTTATCTTTAGTGTATAGGAGGGTTACTGATTTCTTTGAGTTAATCTTGTATCTTGCTGAGTTGTTGAGTATGTTTATCAGCTGTAGAAGTTCCCAGGTAGAATTTTGTGGGTCACTTATGTATACAATCATATCATCTGCAAATAGAGATAGTTTTACTTCTTTTTCAATTTGTATCCCCTTAATCTCCTTTTGTTCTCTTATTGTTTTAGCTAAAACTTCCAGAACTGTATTGAATAGACAAGGGGAGAGAGGACATCCTTGTCTAGTTCCTGATTTATTGGGATTGCTTTGGATTTTCTCCATTAAGTTTGATGTTGGCTGTTGGCTTCTTGTAAGTAGCCTTTATTATATTTAGATATTTTCCCTGTATTCCTGACCCCTCCAGGATTTATATCATGAAGGAGTGTTGGATTTTGTCAAAGGCTTTTCAGTGTCTAAGGAGATGATCATATGGTTTTTTTCCTTCAGTTTGTTTATATGATGGATGACCTTTACCGTTTTTGGTAAACCATCCCTACATTTCTTGGATGAAGCCTACTTGATCATGGTAGATGATATTTTTTATATGTTGTTGTATACGGTTTGCCAGAATTTTGTTGAGAATTTTAGCATCAATATTCCTGAGGGAAATTGGTTTGTAATTCTCCATCTTTGTTGTGTCTTTGAGTGGCTTGGGTATTAGGGTAATTGTGGCCTCATAAAAAGAGTTTGGCAATATTCTTTCAGTTTCTACTACAAGGAACAGTTTGAGGAGTATGGGTAATAGCTCATCTTTGAATGTCTGGTAGAACTCTGCACTGAAACCATCTGGACCTGGGCTTTTTTTTTTTTTTTTTTTTTATACTTGGGAGACTTTTAATGACAGCTTCAATTTCCTTTAGGGTTATAAGTCTGTTTAGGTAATTAATCTGATCTTCATTTAATTTTGGTAAATGATACCTATCCAGAAAGTTGTTCATTTCTTCTAGGTTTTCCATTTTTGTAGAGTATAGATTTTCAAAGTATGATCTGATAATTCTCTGGATTTCTTGGGGGTCTGTTGTTATGTCCCCCTTTTCATTTCTGATTTTGTTGATTTGGATAATCTCTCTCTGCTTTTTGATTAGTTTGGATAAGGGCTTATCTATCTTGTTGACTTTCTCAAAGAACCAACTCTTGGATTCATTGATTCTTTGTATTGTTCATTTTGCTTCAATTGTATTGATTTTAGCTCTAAGTTTGATTATTTCCTGCCATCTACTCCTTCTAGGTGAGTTTGTTTCTAATTGTTCTAAGGCTTTCAGCTGTGCTGATAGTTCTCTAATGTGAGATTTCTCTAGGTTTTTCATATAGGCATCTAGTGCTGTGAATTTTCCTTTTAAGACTGCTTTCATTGTGTCCCACAAGTTTGGGTACGTTGGAGATTCATTTTTGTTAAATTCTAGGAAGTCTTTGATTTCTTTCGTAATTTCTTTCTTGACCCAGAGGTGGTTCAGTTGAGTGATGTTTAGTTTCCATGAGATGGTGGGCTTTCTGTGATTTTTTATGTTGTTGAACTCTAACTTTAGGCCATCGTTGTCTGATATGATACAAGGGACTATTTCCACTTATTTTTATCTATTGACATTTGCTTTATGACCAATTATGTGGTGAATTTTAGAGAAAGTTCCATGTGGTGCTGAGAAATATGTATATTCCTTTGCATTTGGGTGGAAGCTTCTGTAAATATCTATTAAATCCATTTGCATCATAACCTCTGTTAGACTCCTTATTTCTCTGTTGAGTCTCTGTCTGGTTGACCTATTCAGTGGTGCAAGCGGGGTATTGAAGTCTCCCACTATTAAGGTGTGAGAGTTGATGTGGGATTTGATCTTTAGCAGTGCTTCTTTTACATTGATAGGTGCCCTTATATTAGGGGCATAAATATTCAGGATTGAAATCGCATCTTGACCAATTTTTCCTAAGATGAATAAGTAATGTCCATCCTGGTCTCTTTTAATTGGTTTTAGTTTGAAGTCTACTTTGTTTGATATTAGGATAGCTACCCTAGCTTGTTTCTTAGGGTCATTTGCTTGGAAATTTCCCCAACCCTTTACTCTGAGCCGGTGTCTATCTTTAAGGTTGATATGTGTTTCTTGTATGCAGCAGAAGGATGGCTTCTATTTTTGTATCCATCTTGTTAGTGTGTGTCTTTTTATAGGTGAATTGATTCCATTGATATTAAGGGATATTAGTGACCACTGATTGATGTTTCCTGTTATTTTTGATGGTGGGTTGTATGTATTTCCTTTCTCTGGACTTTACTTCTATGGGGTTATTGATTGATTGTGGTTTCATGGGTGTATCTGGGATCCTTAGGTTGGAGTTTTCCCTCTAATGCTTTCTGACGGGCTGAATTTGTAGATAGGTATTGTTTAAGTCTGACTTTGTAATGAAATACCCTGTTTACTCCATTTATGGTGATTGATAGTTTTGCTGGGTACAGTAGTCTAGGTTGGTAGCCTTGCTCTTTTAATGTTTGTATAACTTCTGACCAAGAACTTCTAGCTTTCATCATTTCCATTGAATAGTCAGGCGTTATTCTGATGGGTCTGCCTTTATAGGTAAGTTGGCTCTTTTCTTTTGCGGCTCTTAAAATTTTTTCTTTGTTCTGTATGTTTTGAGGCTTGATTAAATGTGGTGAGCGTACTTTTTTTTTGGGTCAAGTTTATTTGGTGTTCTGTAAGCTTCTTGTATCTTTATAGGCATCTCCTTCTTTAAGATGGGAAAATTTTCTTTTATGATTTTATTGAATACATTATCTGTGCCTTTGAGCTGGGATTCTTCTCCTTCTTCTATTCCTATTATTTTCAGATTAGGTCTTTTCACTGTGTCCCAAATTTCCTGAACGTTTTGTGTTATGACTTTTTTGGTTTTCGTGTTTTCTTTGACTGATGTATCTATTTCCACTATTGAGTCTTCCACTCCAGAGATTCTCTCTTCCATCTCTTGGATTCTGTTTGTTAACCTTGTGTCTGTAGTTCCAGCTATTTTCTTCAGGATTTCTATTTCCACCTTTGCCTCAGTTTGTGCCATTTTTATTGCTTCTATTTCACTTTTTAGTTCCTGGAATGTTTCTTTCATTTTTTGGTTTTCCTTTTTCTTGGTTTTCTTTCCAGGATTTGTTCTTCTCTTTCAATTTTTTGTTTATTTTCTTCTATTTCTTTTAGGGAATTTTTCATATCCTCTTTGAAGGCTCCAATAATCTTAATAAAGGTGTTTTTACTGTTGTTTCCTATTGATTCCTCTTTATTACGCTGTTCAGGTCTTGTAGTTGTAGAACCATCAATTTCTTCTGGTGTTGCCTTTTTTATTATCCATATTATTATATGTATTTTTGCACTGGTGTTTGCCCATGGCTTCAGTGTTTCACAATTAGTTAGTTCCTAGTCAGTTGTGGCTACAGGGCTTGTGTGTCTCCTGTCTGCTCTGAGCAAGGAGTCTGTTTGATCTCTGACTTTGCTCTGGACAGAGGACTGTGTTTCCAAGGCCCTCAGTCCTTTTCTGATGATGCAGTTCACTCTGGATGGGGCCCAGCTGGGCAGGGCATAGGGCCTTTTTTGACTCCGCTCTGGACGGGGACGGAGTCTCAAAGCCCTCAACCCTTCCTATTTATCTTTATAACTATCCTATTTGTTCAACCTAAGGCCCATGTTAGGAGGGCTCTGTTAACTGTCCCCTCATCCCTTTCTCGCCATCTGCATATTCACTGTAGGTGACATGTGGTAGGTATCGCTTTTTGTTATATCTGCCTTCTCAAACCCCTACGAGGGTCTTGTCCCTGTTTCACAGGTGAAGCAAACAATACGTTTCCTTCTTATAGTGATTTGTCTGAGGATTCAGTCAGTTTGTGGCCTAGCAGGGTGTGATGGTTAGCTTTAATTATTAACTTGACATGACCTAGCGGCACCTGGGGAGAGAGTCTCAGTGAGGGATTGTGTAGATCCAGTTGGCCTGTGGACATGTCCCTGGAGGATTCTCTTGGTTGGTAGTTGAGATGGGAGGAGATGTGGGTAGCAGCACCATTTCATGGGCTTGACCCTGAACTGTATGAGAGAAGAATGCATGAGCAGGTAGGCAGCATGGGCGGATTTATTTCTCTCTGTTCTAGGCTGTGATGGTTTGAGTTCCTGCCCTGACTTCCCCTTAGCAATGGACTACACCCTGGAATTATGAGCTGAATAAACTCTCCATTCCCCTAACTTGTAAATTTTTAAATTTTTGCCAGAGCATCTTTTATCACAGCAACAGATGTGAAACTAGGAGTGAAAAGAATTGTAATTTTTGTTTATTTCCTATTCTATGCCAGTTTATACATTTTTTTCTTACTTAATCCTCCATTCACCAACAAGGTTGGCATAATAATTTTTGCTTTACAAATAAAAAAATTATGAAGAACTACCCAGCTACAGAAGTGCAATGGTATGAATGCAAAGCCGATGAGTCCCTGGCAGAGTTTGGCCTCAACTGAGACAATTCATAGATGTCTAGCTAGAACCCAGAGAGGAAATTTCTGCTTAATCCGGGAGAGCTTGCAGTGCTGCCCTGTGCTCCTAGATGGCGCTCAAGGTTCATCTTCCAGACTACACCTGGGGCTTCAGCCCCATGACTTTTTCTGTCCAGGACAGTCTGGAATTTCTGCAACTGGTTCAGGAAAGGAAGGAGGCTTTTAATGCCTTTGTGTTTGCACTGGGGCCATTGTTCTGACTTTGTTTCCGTTTGCAAAGCCAGTCTTCCATCTCTAAGCTTGCAGTTTATATATAGACACATGAGTCTGACAAGGTGACGCCAGTTGGGGAGGTAGAAAATGGGGTGAAATGGAACTATCACAGATATTCTTCTCTTGACCCTGTAATCAAAGTTGGCATGACTTTCTAGGTGTTAGAAGACCCCCTGACCAGGGAAAAGGGACCTCTGTCAGTAGCTGTGGGAAGAGCCTGTCATATGGAGTCTGACCCCTCATTTTGTGGAGCTGGGAAAGGAACGGCTGAGTCATTGGGATTTCACACACCGCATTCATAGTTTTTTTTCCTAGAGTGGTGTTAATGGCTCCAATGAGCAGCAGCTGGGCATACAATGTGGGGAGGGATGGGAAGTTGGAGGTGCTTTTCTTGATGGAGGTGGTGGCACTTACTCATCTGTACCCTTGGGGAGATGATGTATGGTCTGTTTTTTAAAAACCTCTAATGTTTACTTAGTGCTAACTATCAAAAGAAAAAAAAAGAAGGGAAGAAAAAAGAGAGGAAAAATGAGGGAAGGGTAAAGCCAAAAAAGAAAGAAGTTAAGCAGAATACTGGAATCTTTAAGGGAGATTGAGGTGTCTCAGGTCAGCATCCTAGGAAAAAGGTAGATGCCAGCCAGAAAGGACATGTCAGCCTGGAAGAGTCTTTGTAGATGACTGGATATTTGGCCTGGCTGGCTCTACTTTTAGAGAAGTAGATGTGTTCTGAGACATGTAGAGACCTGGCATCTTTAATTTCTGTCTTCATCCCTCCTCTCGGATCACTCTAAGCATGGGCATGCTCTTGCTGCCCAGTTGAGATTTGATCGTGAATTCCAAGTCTCTTCCAGCCTACTTTTGGTTTCATATATATATATATACACGAAGACTTTGTTTTTACTTATGTATATGTGTGGGTGTTTGTGTGTGAGGTATGTGAACTTGAATGCAGTGCCCTCGGGGGTCAGAAGAGGGCATTGGATCCCCTGTATCTGAAGTTACTGGCTGGTTTAGACTGTACAAGGTGGGTACTGGGAAAAGAGCTCAGGTTCTGGACAAGAGTAAAATACAGCCTCTTAACCCCTGGGCTGTCTCTCTACCTCCATGCTCCTGTGTTTTTTCTTTGCTTTGATCTCCAGAAAGCTTAGTACATGATTGAGTCTAGATGCCTAAAACTTAGGCAGAATCCAATGCTTTTCATTGCTGTATCTCTCCTTGGTCTTCCTTTCATTTTCCGTGTATATTTTCCCTGGCTTTGTCTTTCAATTACATTTTTTAGTTTGATTTTGCTGGATGTATTTTTGGAAGCTGCCTCAAACCCTCTGTGGAATGATGCAGGATGCTCATTTAGCAGGGGTATTCTGGCTGTATGAGTTGGGGTAGAGAGGCTTTGAATGGAGACAGTGTTCTCCTCTCCTCTGCCTAGTCCATGTCGCTGAAGAGGAAGAAGGGGTTGGCACCATGTCTGTTTCTTTTTAGCCCTCTTCCTGGTTTTGAGGTCTTGTGATTTGAGGCACACAGACTGACAAATGTCCTTCACAGGAGGCATGGTGACATCATAGACAGGGTGACAGGAGCTGGCATATAGCTCTTTAGGCTTTCACAGGGCTCTGTAGACAAGTAAAATAACTTCAAGACCTGGCAGGAAGAAGATGATAAAACCCCAACTTCTGGACTCTTCAAGTTTTTCTTGAGCTAGATCCACTCAGTATTTGCACATGTGTGAGAAAAGGTGTGTTCAAGATGTTCAGTCAGCCATTTGTAATAGTAAAAAAATGGAGCCAGATACGGTATGCACAAATGAATCCCAGTACTTGGGAGGCAGGGGCAGGTAGAATTCTATGAGTTTGAGATTAGCCTGGTCTATGTAGTAAGTTACAGGCCAGCTAGGGCTACAGAATAAGACTCTGTTTCAAAAAAAAAAAAAAAAAAGAGGGGGGGAGTATCCTAAGTCATCATTACTGAGGGAGTAAGTAAATTATGGTCCCATATTAGTAAATGCTGTGTGGTAATATGTGAATATCTCCCCAACACATCAAGTTTATATCTATACATGTTTGCTACATATATTTCATATTGTTTAACTATACAAATGTATAATATAGTAAGCTTATATAAATTAATTTTATATATGTAAATATATCATTATATTTGCATATAAGTGTGTATAGTTTCAATAGCGGTGGAAGTATGGGCTATATTAGTTAATGTGGTGATTACTTTTAATTGTGAACTTCACATGACCTAGAATTAATTTTACTCACTTGGGAGGAGAGTCTTAATGAGTGATTTCTGGATCAGGTTGGCCTGGGGCACATTGGCTTAATTAGCACAACAAGGCCCAGCCTGGTGACACGTTTATATCCTTAGGTAAGTGTAGCTTTCACCCCATCTCAGCTACTTGTGTAGTGCTGCAATAAAACACCATGACCGAGGCAATTTATAAAAGAAAGTATTTAACTGGCTTACAGTTTCAGGGGGTTAGGGTCCATGATGATGGAGCAAAGTGATGGCAGCAGGAACAGTTGATAGTTCATATCTTCATCCACAAGCAGGAGGCAGAAGGAAAGATACAAAGAATGACAGGAATCCTTTGAAACCTCAAAGCCCACCCGTATGACATATTTCCTCCAATGGAGTCACAGTTCCTAATCCTTCCCAAACAGTTCCACCAACTGGATACCAAGCATTCAAATATATAAGCCTATGGAGACATTTCCATTCAAGCCACCACTTTCCTCATCAAACCAAGACACTTTTATTTTTTGCAGCAGATGGAGACCATCACGGAAAGTCACAACTAGTCAAAATTCAGAGAACAACAGACTGTGGGTTGCCCAGCCCTAATTGATATGCCTAAGCCTCAAGGAATATTTAAAAAGAGGAGGTGGAAAGATTGTAAGGATCTGAATGCCTGCTGTGAGACTGTTTTCTAGACAAAACAGGGACACTGCACCCATGACATTTCAACAATATGGCTGCCTAAACAAGGCTTGTATAATGATCACCCTGGTTGATATGCCAGGAGAAACAGAAATTTCACAAAGCCAAGACAAGGAGCCACAGGCAATCAACAGGAACCTACAGAGGGAGAATCAGTTTTCTCCAGGGACGAGAAACCTGGTAGATTATCTAGTTCAAGCAGTCAGCCCTAAACACATGTACATAGAAGCAGCACTAAATGGACTCAGAATTCTCTGTGTGTGTGCATGTGCATGTGTGTATGCGTGTGTGTGTGTGTGTAATAATTATAGATAGGTCATGATTCCTAGAGTGGGGGAAGGTAACACATGGAAGGGCAGAAGAAAGGGTGAAAATGATGTAAATACAGTGTACTTATGTGTGAAATTCTTTAAAACATCTTTTTAAAAGCAGTAGAAAATTTCTCCCTTCCATATTAGCAGGCCCATTGATTCCACCTTTGTTTAGGTCTTGTTATGATGCCATGTCTAGGTCTAGTTGTTTCACAGCAGACTTCTGGGATTCTGGCTCTAACCATCTTTTCTCCCACTCTCCCATGATCTCTGAGGAATAGATGTCGTCCATAGCTGTGCTCTAGATGAATCCACCGAGGCTGGACTCACTGTGGTCCACTGATCTCTGCATTGTGCCCAGTGCGGTTGTCTTCTTGATGAGGAGTGGTCGCTCATCATCCGTGTGTGGGAGGACAAGAGGAAGAGTGCAGTGAGAAATTGTGCTGCTCTAGAATAGTTCTAGCGGCAGTGAAGAGTCGAGAAAGCTAGCTGAGTGCTTAGCAGACATGAATTCCTGTCTCCCTGCTCTTGACTGGATGGCATGCGACCAGTGGTCCCAAGGTCCAGCCATTGTGACTCCCTCACAGTGATGGACTGTGACCTGGAACTGTAAGATAAATGAACCCTTTCTACACTCTTGGTTTTTGTCAGTTTATTACGGCAATAGGAACAAAATCAGTTAGCTACATACCCGTATTATATGTGGAAATGTTTGTTTATTCTCTGTATTTTACTTTATTTGTATTAAGTATACATATACACACATTGTATGTATCTGTAGTTAATAATGGACACATATATAGAAATAGTTTATATATTGAATATAACTGAATAGTTTATATATAAAATATATAGCTACAGTTATATATACCTATAAATATTGTTAATTATAATTATCTATACATTTATCTCTTTATAAATATATTTAAAGAATATAACTATTTATAGCATATATGTAAATAGAATGTAATATAAAACTAAAATATTTTTCTATTCTATTTTCGTTTTTCATTATGAAATGATTGCACTTTCTATTAAGATAACTCTATATGCATATATTCATACAGATATGTGTGACCTTATTTATGTACAGTAAGCACCCTCTACTCCACAAGAAGGCCCTTAGGTTGTAGGCTGCCTGGTTGATCACTAATTATAGAAACTTATTATTTGAAGTCTGGGTCATAACCAAAATCTGTGACCACTCCTAAGACAGAACCTCTGATAAAGGGCAGATGTTGGAGTGCTAGTTAGTGATGGAGATGCCATTGTACCAGCTGTTAACCCTTCAGTTCTTTGGATCCTGGAAGGGAGGGCCATAGAAGAAACTTGGAGCTCTGAGTAGCAGAATTGATGGCCTTTATTGTAACAGCTGTTACTGGCATACTCAGGCTCTGAAGCACTAGCTTTGTGGTCTTGGGTCATATTGCAGATTGTGTGTGCATGTTTGTGTGTATGTGCATGTGTGTGTATGTGTGTATATGTGAGTGTGTGTGTATGTATGTATGCACATACATGTGGGTTCATGTGTATCCAGATGTTTGTGTATGTGTGTATTTGAACATTTGGAGGCCAAAGGTTACCCATGACTGTCATTCCTCAGGTGCTGTCCATATTTTTCAAGAGAGGGTCTTCAGTTGGCCTGGAATTCACTGATCAGACGCGGCTGGCTAGCCAGTGAGCTCCGAGGAACAGCCTGTCTCTGCCTCCTTAGTACTGGGATTTTTAAGTGTATGTACTTTTACCAGCTTCCTTCTACACATGGGTTCTAGGACTCAAACTCAAGTCTCTGTGTTTGACTGAGCCATCTTTGCAGCCCCTTATGTGCCTTCTGAGCTGTGAACTGGGCTCCCCAGGTCTTTGAGAGAAGCTGAGCCCTGGATCCCTGATGCAGGTCTGATGTGACCCATGCGTCCTGTGAGAGCCTTCAGGAGGACTTCTGGCTTCTGCAGAAAATGTAGTTGTTAATAATCAGAGCAGGTGTCGGGGCAGATGTCCAGGTGTGACCTCTTTGCCACTCATCACCTGCACTGTCAGCACCCGGAGAACTTTAGCTGCTGCATTCAGCCCATTATGTTGATCCTTTGGTCTTGTCCTCTAAACCAAGGCATCCTTGTTTATCCTTCCCTTCCTTCCCTCCGATAACAAAGTCAATCTACACCCCCACCCTCTAGCCGAAATCAATAGGCTTGGAAATGTCAATGTATTCCTGAGTGAGCTGCTGGGGGCTGAGGGGGAAAGGAGAGTGCAGGAGCAGAAAGCTGACTGGCAGCTGACTGACAGTCCCACGCCAACAGGCTGCCCTGTTCAAACCAGATGAGGCAGAGTCCTGTGTACATCCAGTCTCTGGGCTTCAGCACCCGGGGTGCACAGACATGGCCTTTCAGATAACAGAAATTTATGCCTATCACTGTCATACTAGCCTCCTGACCTCCAAGCCAACTACAGAAAGCTTGCAGCTTCTTAATAGTGGCCATGGAACCCTGTGGTGCTCACACTCATTATCTTAGTTGGGGTTCTATGTTCTATTTGGTTTCTGGCCCAGACTTTTGGTCTTGTCCTGAGGTTCTGACCTACTCACCGACAGTCCTGTTGTCATGCAGAGACACAGATTTCTGGGCCAGGCTTTCTGGTCTAGCCCAGAGGTTCAGACTCACTCTCTGTCCCGCTTAGCCTCAAATAATCACACACAGGCTTATATTAATTTTACGCTGATTGACCTAGGGCCCAGAAATATTGCTAGCTAACTCTTTACTCTTAAACTAACCCATCTTATTCAGCCATGCAGCTCAGTACCTTTTCTCAGAGCAGCATTTCAACTTCTTTCTTCTGCGTCTGTCTCTGACAACTCGGTGGCATGTCTGCTCTGCCCGGAGATGTTCTCAGAGTTTTCCGGATCTGGTAACTCCTCCCACACTTCCTGTCTGCCTTTAGCCAATCAGCGTTTTTTTTTTTAAACTAGTAGACAGTACAATTAGTTACAAGGGAACAGGATACAATCCCCCTACAGTTCCATTGTGGTGACAAATATTACAACCAAACCAGCTTGGGTTGGAAAGGCTTCCTTTCCATTTCCACATCAGTCCAGCACTGAGGAAGTCAGGGCAGGACCTCAGGGCAGCAACCTGGAGGCAGGAACTGAAGCTCGAACCCTGGAGGAACTGTATTTCCCGACTTGCTTAGCCCCCCATCCCCACTCCTGCTGCCCATGGTGAGCTTGACCCTCCCACATCATCACCAATGATGAAAAGGTCTCATAAGCTTGAGCACAGGGATTTACTCAATTGAAATTCCTTCCTCCTAAGTGACATTGGCTTGTGTCAAATTGACATAAACCCAGCCAACACACTCATTCTAATGCCACCCTCAGTCTCTCTCTGCATGTCACTCTGTCATCACATCCATGATGCTGAAATGTGTGAGGTACAGGAAGGCTGGAGTCTTGGCTGTGGAGAGACATGGAGCTGACTATTGGTAAACCAGCTCTGAAGCCAACCTGGTAACTTGGTGGAGCATCAGCCAATCAGAGGGCTAGGTGTCCAACTAAAACTTCAGTCTGCTTCCTAAAGTACATGGTGCTGAGCCAGTAGTCAGAGGGTGTTGTTTGGGGACAGAGGTGTCAATATTGATTATTTACTGTGTGCCAGTCATGCCATTAATACTCTCACTTTACCATAACATATCTCTCATTCTAGTGGCTCAGCAACACAGATTACCGTAAGTTTAGGTGGATAAGTGGCCAGCAACAGCAAGATGCCTTTCTGAGTCTAACATATACATACCCCCTCCATCTCTCTGTCTCCCTCTCTCCTCCCTCTCTCTGTGATCTATCTCAGTCCTGTTTGCCTCATGCAAGAGGAAAAGAAAGGACTGGAGAGGATCAGAAGCTGAACTTCCTCAGAGTGTTTAAAATCTAAGAAGAGCTATGCCTATAATGTGCTTAGTCGTACTTTATACTTCAAGATAGCTGATGTTATTATTATCTTCATAATTATTCTGCTTTGTGTAAAACATTTGCTTTCAGACATTTCTGGCTTCAGCACATTTGTAAAAGTATTTTTTTCTTTTGAAAACATATAAAGTAAATTCAGATAGAATAGCTGTCTTCAAAGAGATGGCCATCTGGTTCTGAGCGGGTGTGGGGGTTGGGATGAAAGGACAGGAAGAAACAAAAGTTGAGTCAACTTCACCACTTAGGAGGAGCGGAGGGCAGCTTTGCGAAGCCCGAGGAAGCCGACTCTTCCAATAGTTTGTGAGGATCCGAACTGATGAAAGGTGATGAGGTGTCACCCATGGGAGACATCAGGCTGTGAGCAGAAGGGACAGCAAGTGCAAAAGCACTGGGGAGCGAAAAGACCTAGACCACTGGGGACAGCCGCAGGTGGGTGTGGTCCCTGAGATGAAAGGGTTTGCTGAGAAATGGCCAGGGCTGGACTGGATGGCATCTGTGCTGGGTTCGGAAAGTCTTCCTGGACAAGAGCAGAGATTCCATCCTCAAGCATTTAGTGCTTGAAGACTGTGTGTGTGTGTGTGTGTGTGTGTGTGTGTGTGTGTGTGTGTGTGACTGTGTGTGTGTGAGACTGTGTGTGTGCATGTGCACAGATATGTAACTCTCTCTGTATGTGCTTGTGCTTGGATGTGTGACTTTGTGAGTGTGTCCAGACATGCATGTGCATCTCTGTGTGTACTGGCCAGAGGACAACCTCAGATGCTGTTTCTCAGGTTCTGTCTACTTTTTCCTTCTTGAGACAGGATCTTTCTCTGACCTAGAGCTCACCAACAAGGCTAGACAGCATAGTTTAGTGAATTCAGGGATCCTATTGTCTCTGTCTCCTCAATGTGTGGTTTGCATATCACCACACCTATTTTTTTTAAAATTATAAAATACTTATTGTTTTATGTGTATGGATGTTTTGCCTGCATGTGTGTCTGTGTACCACATGAGTGACTTATGCCCACAGAAGCCAAGAGCTTCTGGAATTGGAGTCACAGGCAATCGCGAACCATCATGTGTAGAATTGGACTTGGGTCCTCTGGAAGGGCGGCCAGTGCTCTTAACCAATGAGCCATCTCTCCAGCCTTCTGACTGTTTTCTTTTTAAGTGGGTTCTGGGGATGGAACACAAGTCCTCAAGCATCCAAGATAAGTGTGTTACTAACCAAGCCATCTTCCCAGCTCTCATTGGAGACTTCTGAATAGGAATGTTACAGATTTGAAACTTTGTTTCAGGTGACTTTCATGCCCTCTGTAGGGTTTTATTGGGGATGACTGGACTTCAGGGAATGGACAGGGGAAGCTGCAAGACTGGATAGAGTTCTTGAGTCCTCACTGTTGGATGTGCCATGTCCTTCACAGACTCACGTGTTTGGGGACTTGGTGCCTGGCAAGTGGAACTGTTTGTTTGGGGTAGGTGCTCAGGAGGAAGTCTTGAGGCTCACAGCCCAGCTTCAATTCTTGCCTGAATGGTCTCCCTAGCTAGGAACAAGTTGTTTGTGCTCCTAACCTCATGGAGTTACTCTGTGCTCTGCATTCCTTGAGCTGTGGCTTCCAGTAGATTTCTGCCTAAAGTTGTTTCTGATGGGCATCCCATTACGTCAGTGAGGAAAGTCACTAGTAACAATGCTCAGCAGTGTCTTCCCCTCATCACTCGCAGTTTTAGGTCGGTGGCTTTGTCTTCCCTGGTCTTGGCTTGGGGAGATCAAGGGACAGTGAGTTTCAAGCTCAGTGTGATGACCAGATCCTTTTTGTTGTTGTTTCATGGAGACCACTTAATAACTGTTGGATTCAGTGATATGCCTTTTATGGGGCTATGCTGAAGACAGTGATCTGTTCCCAAATGCCATGAAGGACTTATCTGGACTGAGCATATTATCTTGCTTTGGCTTTGGCTTCAGCAGAGGGGTTCCTTGAAGGATCTGCAAGAAAATTGTTTACCCTAGTCTTCAACTCTAGTGGAAAAGGCATCATCCCAAGAGACAGATGGATAGAGGGTTGACTTCTGGCCCTTGCCTCTTTAGATGCCCAGGTTTATGTCAGGGTCTTCCTCTCTCTGAATCCCAGTTTCAATATCTGAAAAGTCAGGTCACTGGAATTTATGTTGCTCTGGAAAAAAATAAAATAACATTCTAAAGGTGTGTTCTGCTAGACATGTTTCCATGTAAAGGGTCTATATATGTGATTCTCTATCTGGAGGGGATGGAGAATGTACTCCCAGAAAAGTTGTTGCGAGCCATTTATTTAGTTATCTGGGGGACTTTGATATCTCCAGCCAAATAAAATATGGTGTCAAAATGATTCTCATGTCTTATTGCTGTTTTGAAGAGTAAGGAAGCGCCCTATTGACTCATACAGAGAGTACATGTTTATCAGAATAAAACAAGACTAGTCAGTTACAAGCACATTTACACAGATACATTGAAAAATTGTTCAGGGAGGTCCAGCTATTGCTTCCCTGGAATCAAAGCTGCATAGCACCATGCCTAGATTTTCCTTATGAACTCAAGGACTCAGCCTCAGACCCACATGCTCGCACAGTGAGCACCTCCCTAGGTCCCTACCTCCTATTTCTCTAAAGATTTCACTCCGATTTCATCTGCCAGTGTTTCCAAGCTGGCAGGATTTTGTGCTGAGGAGCGATCCCTCTACCCCTTCCTCTGCCCTCTGAAAGATGAAATTGTCGGCCAGGCAAGGCAAGGATTTATCAGATGAGACACCTGGCAGATGTCCAGAGGCCGCCAATCCCCACTGCTGCTTCATCTTGCCTCCATGCCAGTTTTCTAATCTGTATTAGAAAAACACGGTCTGGTTGATTGCTCCGTAATAGACTTCCACAACATTAGCACTTGTCTCCTTTTCTTCTAGCTTTCTGTGATATTTGTTTTCATTTTCAATTCTGCTTCAATTTAATTAGTTGCTTGTTTTGACTCAGGCATGAGGCTGGGCATGGAGGATAGAGGGTGGGAATAAAAGTATTACCCCTGTCTAAAGGAAGATCACTGTAGGGGGTGGAATGGGGGAAAGAAGTAGAGATGTCAGTCCAGAGAAGAACCCCAAACACTGTGCTAATTATATACTGTAATCCCAGGGCTAGGGAGATAACTTTGCCCATGAAATGCTTGCAAATGTTAGGACCTGAGGTTTATCTCTGGAACACACATAAAAACAGCATGCTACCATGTGCTTACAATTCTCTCCCTAGGAAGGTGGATGTAGGTTCC
This sequence comes from Sigmodon hispidus, assembly GCA_004025045.1. Lineage (NCBI taxonomy): Eukaryota > Metazoa > Chordata > Mammalia > Rodentia > Cricetidae > Sigmodon > Sigmodon hispidus. Next base: position 31,555 of record PVIH01006201.1, on the reverse strand, counting down.
TGGAGCTTTGTGGCCATATAGCCAAGCCTAATCAGTAAGCTCCAGCCTCTAGGGAGAAACCCTGTCTCTAAAAGCAAAGCAAATGGATCCTGAGGAATGACACCTGAGGTTGACTTCTGGTCTTCACATGTACATGCAAACATGCATATACCTGTACATATGTAATAACAAAGTATTAAATAAATAAATAACTATGTAATATGAAGACCCATGAAGAGGGAAGGGACCAGGGTCCAGGAGTGGGGGAAGAATAAAGATGCCTTTCAAAGGACCATGTTTAGCAAGGTTCTGATGGTGAGTAGGAGTCTGTTAAGAGCAGGAAGAGTGTTGGCATCTGTCAGGATGAAATACCATAAGATGGTTCTGGGTGTTTTAAGCAACTCGAAGCTTCAGAGCTTGCAGTGTGGATGGCAGGCCCCAGAGGAGATAGGGAAGAAGTGTTTGCTGGTTGGGCTGGAGGGAGGTAATGTGCTCTTGAGTTTGTGGATTTTATTGAAAGTGCGTCTCTGCTATTGATTCTCTGTTCTTTGGTGTCAGTCATGGAATCCAGATCATGTGATTTATAGTGTTGTATGTGTTCTCTGTCTGCCTATGTTGAGTGTTCATTCTTGTATGTCTGGATGGTATGAAGAGCTCTGGGAACACAAGACAGGGTTCAGGCAAGGACAGATCTGGATTCCAGCCTGACTGTTCTCCCTCTGCATCATGAGATGAGCAAGCCTCTTATAATATCAGTGACTTCTGAAGAGCAGCATCATCCCCGTTTCAGTAAGCCGATGCTTGTAAGGATGGGAGAGAAGGATTTAAAACACTGAGCTGGGAACATCAGTCTGATGTTTGATACTGTGTACAACAAACATTGCCATATTACAGTGTGCTAAGAATGAAGGGAAAGGGTGTGTGTGTGTGCAAATGCCCCACTACCAAAGCCTGTAAACAATCTTCAGGACCTGAGTTCTTATATGGAGAGTGCACCATCTTTGGCCCCACGTAATACACTGTGCATGGTGATTTAGTCTGTAATCCCAGCATTTAGGAGGTAGAGGCTGGATGATCAGGAGCTCAGGGTCATCTTTGGCTACCAAGTAAGTCTGAGTCCAGCCTGAGCTACACGAGACCCTGTCTCAAACAAAATGAAACAAAAACAGTAAAAGAAAGCCACATTTGTCATCAAGAGAGGAGTCTTGATAAACTTCCTAGGCTCATATTGAACACACTATGTAGCTTCAGGCAGGCCTTGAACCAGCCAGTCTCCTGCCTCTGCCTCCTGGGATGACAGATAGAACTGTACCTTCGGGTCTGACTGTGTTGGGAAATTATTAAGGCCAATGTTAAGCAAGCAATTATTCACTTTCCTCTTTCTTGAGAAAAATCACTCATTTTTTTTTTTTTGATGACAGCCTCTTCTGTGTTCTCAAAGGACAAAAACAAACTTACAAAAAATTAAAAAGAAAAAAATCCAGGCAACATGAAACAGGATGGCAGATCTGTGGTCTCAAACCCCAGAGATGCCTCTCTGAGATCACTGTGGTAAACCATTTACATTTTCCACCTGCCACCCACAACGTCCTGTGTTGGAACACACAGCTATTTTGACATCTCCATTGTGATATTTATTTTAAGACATCAGTTGAGTTTAAAATAGCTCAATAGTGAACTCTGGCCTTTGGGGAAGGCAGACTAATTATTTCTGAGCCTCTCCACACAGGCCTCCCCCTCCCCTGCCCCTTTAGCAGTCTGGGACGGAAGCGTGGAGCCAGTGACACTGTGGGACAGGAACTCAAAACCTTGGAGTCCAAAGCCACAGCTGCTGGCCCAAAGACACCAGGAATCTCCAGACAATGCTGGCATCAGGGCAGGGCACATGTGGTTCTGGATGGGGTAAAGTTCCCTTGTCACCATGCTGAAGGAGGATGGCTGAGGCCTCCCATGAGTGCTTGGTTACTCAGCAACATTACAAGGCTAATCAATCCTATTTTCCAGATGGGGAAAGGAAGTCTTACAGGGGATGAATCTTTGTCCAAGGTCACAGAGGCAGGAAGTCGAGATTGGTTTGCCTGACACTGGAGTGAGTGTATGAGCTTAACCATTTGGTTCCGTGGCTTTGGAATGTTTTCATTTTGTTTTTTAAGATGTGGTCTTCTATTGTAGCCTACATTGGCCTTGAATTCATGTCTATCCTCTTGCCTTTTGCTCCTGCTTCTAGGATTCCAGATACAAATCATCATGCCTGGCTTGCTGCGCAGCCTTGTGAGGCTCACCCAATCTTGGCCTGTCCCTTTCCTCATTAGATGGATATGAAATACCTACTGTTTCTACCCTTTTGTAAAAGTGAGATGCTGGATGAGTTGGGTTTTGTCAGATATGTTAATTCAACACCCCCAACTTCACATGGTCCTGATGTGGTTTTCAGGTATCCACTGTAGATAGCATAACTCTCCTAGCTGCACAAGGGACATCACTTACCCTTCATTCCCCCCCTCCCCCAGCTCCACATCTTGGTTTAGCCTGTTCCCTGCTTCTCCTGCTCACATGGTCTCCTGGCTTCTCACTTGCATTGCTTTCTCAGAATGATGCTTCATGGCAGGGGTGAGACACAGGGGTTTTAGAGTGTGCAGAGGAGAGGCCACTGTCCAGCCTGGAGATGTAGGGGAGTGTCTCCAATGAGTTGACTCTTGGAGAGGTGGAGATTAGAAGGGAGGGGGTGTAGAGGGCCATCTAAGGCCTGCAGAGACAGGGCATTTCTATCCTGATTGGATTTATGTATGTATACATGGTTCTGGAAGTGCATGTGGACATATGGAGATGTGCATGTGGAGGACAAAGGTCAACACTGAGTGTCTTCCTCAGTTCTCCCTACATTATTTTTTGAGGAAGAGTCTCTCACTGACCATAGACCTCACGGATTTGGTTAGGCTGGCTAGCCAGAAAACTCCAGGGATTTTCCCATCACCCCTTTCCTAGTTCTGTTGTTACAGACTTATACTGCTACACCTGGATTTTCACATGGATTCTGAGGAGTCCAAGTCAGTTTTCCAGCTTCTACAACAAGTTCTTTATTGGCTTTTAAATATCATTATCATGGTATGGCCTGGATGCCCTTCCTTGGGTTGAGATATAAAATTCCCTGCTTTTTGCCTGCATCTTCCCTTGGTATGTGCACTTCTGTGCCTGGCTATGGGATCTCCCTCACTTTCCTATTTTGGGGGATATACTACATCTTGTCTTACTTGGACTTCAATCTCTTGCTCCATTCATGCTCAGGTGCTCTTTCCAAAGGGGAGTAGCTTGATGTGTGCCATTTTCCCTGAGTGACTGTTATCATGAACTGAGCACTGCCTTTCTGTCAGATGTGGGAGATGACACCAGGCCCCCAAATGCTGGACCCTGTATTGTAGGGGCCTTTATTTTGCCTAATGTGCTAACTGGTCCTGATGGAAACTTCTAGATTTCTTTGTGGCTAAGAGCCTCTGATACACTGAGACAAGGATGACACCCCCCTCCCCCAACACCTTCTCTGATATCTCTAGATGCTTATAGGAAGCTATCTGATGGGGGAAATCACACTTTTATGATGTATAAAAAATACAAAAGAGGAACTCAGTCTCTTGATTGCCAAGGCAACTCCAAAAGCAGACAAGGCATGATGTACCTGATTCCCAGGCTCCAGAGTCAGATAGAAGCATCTTTTTATCCACTGGGTTTTTAAAATTTTTTTTATAGGATCCTAGTGATGGAGATATAGGCCCTAGATTCCTTTGACATAAACTCCTGGTATTTTTTCCTTATGTTAGTTTTTGCCAACTAGACACAAGTTAGAGTGAGCTGGGAAAAGGAAACCTCAGCTGAGCAAATGCCTTCATCAGATTGCCCTGTAGACAAATTTGTGGGCCTTTTTTTTTTTGGATCAAGAATTGATGTGGAAATGGCGCTCAGACTACTTGGGTAAATGGTACTGGGTTATATAAAAAGCAGGTGGGGCAAGCCATGGGGCACAAGCCAGGGAGCAACATTCCTCCATGGCCTCTGCTTCAGTTCCTGCCTCCTGGTTCCTGTTTTGCTTGAGTTTCTGCTCTGACTAAAGTGAATGACTGTGGCCTGTAAGATTTAAACAAAGTTGATTTTGGTCAATGTTTTATCATAGGAAAGTAGGGCAGGCACTTCTATATGTGGGCAACTACTGTTCGATTTCTGTTTTCTCCCCAATGCATCCTTCATAACTGAGACAGATTTTATCCTAAAATAAAATAAAATAAAAAAGAAAAACTTATTTATTTTTTCATTCATTATGAACACAGCATTCTGCCTCTACATATGCCTGCAGGCCAGAAGAGAGGGTACCAGATCTCATTGTAGATGGTTGTGAGCCACCGTGTGGTTGCTGGGAATTGAACTCAGGACCTTGGGAAGAGCAGCCTATGCTCTTAACCTTTGAGCCATCTCTCCAGCCCCCAAGACTAGGCTTTTTTACAATGTAAGAGACAACTTAAGTTGGGTGTTAATAAAGTTGGTGATGTATGACCAATGACTGACAATTTAAATCTCAACACCATTCCCAGCTAGGTGCATCTTGCAAAAAGAAAACAAAACAAACCCCCAAAGTGATCAAGTATGTTCTTTGTCTAGATTTTTAAAAAGAAAAAAAAAAGGAATAGAAAAACCAAGGCTGGGGAGATGACTTAGTGAATAAGAGCACTTGTTCTGCAAACATGAAGACCTGAGTTTGAATCTTCAGCACCCATGTAAATGGCTGGTTATGGCTGCATGTGTTTTTGGGATCCCAGTGATATGAGAGGTAAAGACAAGAGGCACTGTAGGCAGCCAGCCTAGCTCTGGGCTCAGTGACAGACCCTGCCTCACAAGAATAAGGCAGAGTGGTAACCTCTTCTGATCTCCATGTGTGTGCACACCACACATGCATTCATACACACATGCTTTCATACACACATGCTTTCATACACACATGGAAAAGCCCAAGTCACGCCAGCAATGCTGTCATGAAGAGAGTGGTGGAAAGGAGCCAGCAAATGTGAAGAAGAGACATCATGGATGGTCATAGCTATAAAAATACAATCCTGACTAAAGGAAATGCATTGATAAGAAAAAATTTTACATGCAAAGTAGTTTTGTAGAAGATTGTTCCAAATGGAAAAGGAAGAATCAGGACAAAACCAGGAGCGTAGGGTATATCACAAGAAGGTCTGTGAATACAAGTAGGATCATGGTGTGGATGTGGTGCAAAATTTCTAAGGTCAAGATTCAAGACTAAAGTTAAATTCCGATTTGCTGATTGAAACCATAAGGTTTCCTTAAAATATTGATCTGTTTTTAGTAGCATTTGTAAAAACAGGCTTTGAGAAATAAGGATTTTGTATTACTTTCATTGTCTGATGAGTTTTTTCAGGTTTTTAACTACTTAGGAAATAGAGTGTGAATAGTCAAAGTCTTCTTGAAAATCTGTTTATTTTTGTCAAACCTTAAGTATTTTACAACAGCTAAACTAAAACCTGCCATTTGTTCTTCTAGGCTGGTGTGATTAACGGTCAGATATTCAGCAGCCACTTGTGGAGGTCAAAGTCAATGAGGAGACAGGGGCTAAGGCAAAGAACAGTATTTTGGTCCAGGTCAGAATGATCCCAGAGGACAATGGACACTCTGAAGCCATACAACTCTGGTAAGTCACTCATGCACTTGATCATGGATCATAGCTTATGGAGACTTGGCCATCCCAGCAGGTGACATGGCTGGTAGAGAAAATCTCTAAATGAACTAAGGGCTGTTTTCTCAAGGTCCTGTGATGGTTAATATTGATTGCCAAGTTGACAGGTTCTAAAATCATCCATGGGAGGGCCCTCTGAACACAGCTGTGAGGGATTATGTGGATTAGCTGTCAGAGATTTTCTTAATAACATTAACAAAATTGGGAAGGTAACCCTGAATATGGTGGCACTTTCTAGAGGTGGCTAGACCTATAGATGCTTGAAGGAATAGCTTTTGCCTGGTTGCTGTCGTGTCTCAATAGCTAGCTCATTTATCGTGTCCATGAGTTCATCTACCCTGGTGTTACCATGACTACTGTCATCCATGCTCAGATCTAGCTTTTATCTTATCACATGGACTGAGGACCAGTGGTTCTTCAAGAAATCTCCAGGCCTTCAGCACCAGGTTGGGATTGCTGAGACATCCAACTTCATGAATCAAACATTTCCTAGGTTTGTGGCCTTTCTAGTGTGACAACCATTATTGAACTACCCAGTGTCCTATACAATTTAATAGACTCCCTTTTAAATAGATATTCATCTTACTAGTTCCTCTAGAGAACCCTGGTTAATACTGTCACTCCAAGGAACCTTAACTGGCCTAACAATAAAAGAAGAAAAAATTAATTTGGGACTACCTATAGAGATTAGACATCCCAAATGAAGACTGGAATAGTTGGTAATAATACAAACAAAAGGAGCCAGACTAGATTTTCAAATTGTCAAACCATCCTTCATCCCTTACAGGCCTCCCCATTAACTCTGAGCATGAGTTATTGACATGCTACACAGGGCAATCATAGACAGACCAGCTATAATCAGATCGAAACCTTAGCCACTTCTCCTAACTGGGAACAGTATTTTTTCTATCTCAAACTTGGAGTGAGATTTCAATTCTGGATGAAGAAGTTCTCCCACTGTGGGATTTTAAACTTTTTGCTCACTCTGTAATATCCCAATGCTGAGCAGTAAATTACTCTTCAATTTGTCTTCTTAAGACCCCTTCAAAGATACACTGGTCCTTACTTCCTGGAATGCTTAGTCTATAGCTAATCTCTGGGAATGATAATCCCACTCAGGTCTCAAAATCACACAAAATCTACAAAATCATAATCAAACCATGTCAGACACTCATCCTTCATTGGACTGAGAAAGGAAAGTACCACTTGATATAAATGAAGAGATGAGCTTCGGACAGTATACACATGTTCTTATCTTTGTTGACCATACACTGTGCTAATCCTCACTGTTTAATAGAGTCCTTGACTCTTTAGATGGCAACTAGGGGAGAATGAATTATATGTATAGAACATGGTCTATGATGGCTGTCTTTAGCTGCTGGAACAACCTAGAATCCCCTGGGAAGAGAGTATCCTTAAAGGATTGTTATCCTACAATGTGTTAGCCTGTGAACACATCTATGGGAGATGGACTTAATTAAATTAATTGATATGGGAAGACCCAGCCCACTGTGGGCAGCACAATTCCCTAGCACAGTCCCTGAACTGTGAAGAGTGGAGAAATCGAGCTGAGCACTAAGCAAGTGTTTATTCATTGCTCTGCACTCTTCACTGTGGATATGATATGACTAACCACGTGAAGTCTCTGCCTTCACTTCCCCACAGTAACGGACTGTCATCTGGAGTTTTAGCTGACCAAAACCTATTTCTTTCTCTTTCAAGCTGTCCCCCACTCCCGGAGTATTTTTACAAAGGAACAGGAGCAAAGCTAGAACACTGCCAACTTGGCCATAGACCGTAGTTATAGAACCAAGAGAGGTGACTCTACTCCTTCCCTATCTTGGAGATGGGAGGTTGGCCTTTCGAGGGTACAGCACAAGATGAACCCAGCATGCAGGAGCCACTTTTTCTATTTATGCTCATCATGCTGAAGGCAGGGGAGTTACACAGGTTGGTAGACCTAGGGAGGCTCAAGGAGTCTTTACCCTAAGTGCCTGGTCTTCCTTTGGACCTCTCTCAATAATTTGTTAGGGAGAAACACATGCTGGTCCCCATCTCCCAGCCTCTCCCCCTCCTTTGCCTTCAAGAAGGAGTTGGTGTTGCTAGGTCACATGTCATCCCCTCCCACGGCTTTCTTCACAGACATGTTCCACATCAGTTTCGCTACCAGTCACAGGAGGCTTGTGGGTGGGCAAAGAGGTCAGGGCAGTGTTCCTGCAGGAAGGTTCCTTTGCTGTCTGCTTTGTTTAGTCAAACTTGAAAGGAACTTGTGGTCTGTGCTCTGGGATAAATGACAAGCATTTCCTCAGTGTCTTTTATTTTTATTTTTTTAATTAAAGAACCAAGCAGTATACAAAATAATAGGTTTTACTATGGTGTTTTCATACATTCATATCATTGTAAGTTGATCATATTCCTTCCCACCACCCTTGCCCATAACATTATTCTCATCTCCTGAAGTCTCCTGCTGTGCCTGAGATTCATGACTGGCCCTCCTTGAAGCTCCTATTCTTAGTGGACATTTTTTTCCTCTTCTAATAAAGAATCGATATAAACTTACAGCCAATATTATTGATGCTTCCAGCAGCAGGTCCATTCTTCCTCTCTCTGCTGCAAACTGGGTCAGATCCCACTCTGTGCCCAAGTACCTGTGATACACAGAATGAGAGCATTCTCCTTGCATACCTCCTCCGTTTTTTTCTCTGCAAGCATTGAGGTCATCTTCCGTCACATTAGTGTGTTCATGAAACAGATTGAAATCTGTCCCCATGTCTTGAAAGCTCACCTGGATTGTGCTTTAAAATACATTTAGTGGGGCTCTAAAGGTGTAATAGTAGTCAGCAAGTTCAGATCCCAGCAGGCACATCAGGCCATTGACAACTTCCTGTGTCTTTAGTTTCAGTGGATCCAACACCTCTGGCTCCAAGGGTACCTTGACTAACATGAGATATATGCCCCATATACATATTATTAAAAAGAAAATAAAATATTTTTTAAAAGATAGTATAAAGGACAGTAGCCAGTCTGGTGCTGTGGCTCATGCTTGTAATTCTAGCAGTTGTGAGAGAGTGCAAGCCGGTCTAGTTAGAGGCCATCCTGAAATACTTGAGACCCTGATGCTGTCTCAACAAGAAGAAACAGAAACAAAAGCTATTTTTATTGACACTCACTTCTTACACAACACAATGTGGGGTTTTCTTGGAAGAGATGTTACAATTTAGGGCCCAAAAGTTAGATCAGCATTGACATGTGTGATGGCTAATTCCTTGCCGAATTGGTTAGATTTGGGAATCACTATGGAAATCTATCTCTGGTGTATCTAGGAGGGAATTTCCAGAAAGATTGGCTAAAGTGGGAAGACCCATCTGAATAGGGTGACACCAGGCCACCCGACTGAGCGAAAGGAGAGAGTGAGCACTGAGCACCAGCATCCATTGCTCTCTACCTCCTGCCTTTGGACACAATGTAACCAGTCACCTCATGCCCTCTGCTCCATGACTTCATTACCACAGTCTACTGTATCCTCAATATACACCCCTGTCGCTTGAAGTTGCTTTTTTCCTCATGTATTTAGTCACAGCTGTGAGAAAAGTAACATCAGAAGAATAGTGATTGCTGGGAAAAGAGAATTTCAAACCCCAACCTGAGCCTGGCCACTGAGAGCCTTGCTTTCCTTCCTACCTATGGAGGAGTCAACTGTAAAACGCTAGGTTACAGGCTGGGGAGATGTCTTAGTCAGTAGATCACCTGCCTGGAGGACAAGAGGACCTGAATCCAGATCTCCAGAACCTCTGTAAAAGGCTGGATTGGTACTGTGCGCCTGTGAAGCAGTGCTTTGGGAGGTGGGGACAGACGGAGGGACCCCTGGGAGCTCAACAACATGATAGTAGGGTTCAGATTCCAGGCCAATGAGAGACCCTACGTCAGGCAGGGTGTTGAAGCAGCTGAGCTCACACACAAAGTTCTCTGTGTGCTGAATGTGTGGATACCTGTAACTGTACAAATTCAATGTGAGTGCCCGTATGCATGCACACAAACACATACACACATATATGCATTCAAAAAAATCACACACACACACATGCTGTTGCTGGCCATGCACAAACGTCATCCTAGATGAATGGCTGTGGTGGGTGGAGGGAGCAGGGCAGAGCTTAATGAAACAGGCTTCAGGAATGCCAATGGAACCTGTGCACACCCTCCATTTTCATCTCCCAATCAATAAAGCCATGCTTGAGAGAGAAGTATGTTGGTTACATTACTTTAAAATAGCCTGGCAAATATAATTTCTTATTGATTAGTTTTGAGGTTTGTGGATAAAAGAAAATTGACTTCTGAAAATTCTAAAATAAAGAAAGTAAATGAGGGAAGATGTTTAAAACTTAAAGGGTAGAAAAAAGATGTAATCAATGTCCCTAAAAGTGCTACTTATGAAGCTGCTGCCAAGGTTGAGACCTAGGTTGTTTCTGGTCTGATTGACATAGTCTTATTTATTGTAACATTTTTTAAAAATGTGAGATCACATGGCTACCTCTGGAAAGCAAAGCTAGGGAGAGATTTCATAGGGTAAGGAAGGTGATGTGACAGATATCAGGGCTGGGCATGATTGTGCCACTTGATATTCCTCATAGAGGCAAGAGGCAAGATGAATTTGAGATCAGATAATGTGCTTTGTAGTGAGTTTCTATTTTTCTCATTGGCCTGCCTAACCTTTGTCCCATCATCTTCCTGGAAACAACCCCTGAAGAAGCCGATTGGCTAGGCCTGGGCACATACCTCTGTGATGCTGACTCAGGGGCTTGAGTTGGCTTCACTTATTCTCAGGGAGTGGTGAGCTGACTGATGGAAGGTGTGTTTCCAAAAGTACCTGCAGTCTGGGAGAATATATGCTGTGCTGCCAAAAAATGATTATTACTGCATCTATTTCTATCTATCTATCTATCTATGCATCTATCTACCTACCTATCATCTATCTACATATTCATGTAGGTAGATATACATGAATATATATTTATATATCTATATATATCTGCCTACCTATCTATTAAACTATCTCATCTGTGGTTGTTTGAATGAAAATGGCTCCATAGGCTAATATATTTGAGTATGTGTTTCTTAGTTGGTGAACTGTTTGAAAGGATTAGGAGGTGTGGCCTTGTTGGGTTAGTGTTGCAGGATATTATTTTAAGATGTGTTACCTTTATTTATGCTGTGAAAGATTTGTTTAATGATGCGAAGATGTGTTGCATTCTTTTATGTTGCATTTGTTGAGCTCTGTGATGCTGTGTCACTTTGCTGTCTAAAACACTTGATGGTCTAATAAAGAGCCGTATGGCCAAAAGGTAGGCAGGAGAAAGGTCAGGCAGGGCTGGCAGGCAGAGAGGATAAATAGGAGAAAAAGAGAGAAGAAAAGAGGACCAAGAAGCAAGGGCAATAAGGCCAGCCACCCAGCCCCCTACCCACCCAGCCACCCAGCCATCCAGGCACCCAGGCACCCAGCCATCCAGCCACTTAGCCACCCAGGCACCCAGGCACCCAGCCATCCAGCCACTTAGCCACCCAGGCACCCAGGCACTCAGCCACACAGCCACCCACCTATACAACCACTCAGCCATACAGCCACACAGTCACTCAGTCCTACAGCCAGCCAGCCAGCTAGCCACACAGCCACCAAGCCACACAGCCAGCCACACAGACACTCAGCCATACAGCCAGCCACTGAGTGAGTAAAAGATATACAGAAATAAAAGAAAAAAACCCCAGAGGTAAAATGTAGATGAGATAATTTAAGTTAAGGAAAGCTGGCTAGAAATAAGCCACACTAAGGCTGGCCATTTATAAGTAATAATAAGCCTCCATGTGTGAATTTTTTGGGAGCTGGGTGGTGGGGCTCCCAAAAGAGCCAAAGAGTCTTAAACACACACACACACACACACAGACAAACCTACAGAGGAGATGCGGCCTGTTGGAGAAGATGTGTCCCTGGAGTAGTGTTGTTGAGATTTAAAAAAAATCCATACCTTTCCCAGTTACCTCCTTAACTGCTTAAGATCTCCAGAGCCATGCCTGCTATCATGTTTCCTGCCACGATGGTCATGGAACCACCCTCTGAAACTCTAAGCAAGTCCCCAATTAAATGCTTTCTTTTGCAAATTTCCTTCCATATGGTGTCTCTTCATAGCAATAGAAAAGTAGCACCAGAAGTCAGTACCAGGGAGTGGCATGTTTCTGTGACAGTCCTGTCTATGATGCTATTGAAGGACTGTGGACTTTGGGTCTTTGGGTTAGGAAACTGGTTGAATGCAGATTGTGAGGCCATCTAGGAGGAGCTCAGAAGACAGTGGTACTAAGAGCATTGTGGACTGTGGAGATCAGATCAGGAGGTGTTAGTGGGGATCAATGTTAGCAACTGGGCTACAGACCATTCTTGTGATATCTTCTGCCAGGAGGTCTTTCTTGGCTCTCACCACAGAATCAGCCTCAAGCCTCACAGCATTCTTGTTTTTCTCCCCTTTGCTGTTCATCAGAATTTGTAGTCTTAGAACTTTTGAACAATTTTCCTGCCCAGACTGTTTAAGTTTTGAAGAATCACATAACACTGGTATCTATAAGTCAATAATGGCAGTTAAATCAATAAGGAGATAACATTGTGGGAGGAAGTGCTTTATGAAAATATTGTTTACAAAGTGTAACCTGTTTAAGATGATCCATTCGTTTTCTGTGAGGGTAGACAAGGCTTTAAATGAGGATCGCTTTTTTTTTTTTTTTCATTTGAGCAAGCAAGATCATCTAAGTTTATTATTTTAACTTAAAAAGGTGCTTTTTCTTTCTTCTTCTTCTTTTTAAATCTATGTATCCCTCTACTTACCCTCCCTTCTCTCCTCCCAGTCCCTCCCAGTTCTCCCTCACCCCCACCCCATTCCCCCAACCTTTCTCCAAGGAGGGCAAGGAGTCTCAAGGTGGCTGAGTTCAGTCTGGTGTATCCATTTGAGGTAGGTCCAATCCCCTCATCCCAATATGAGGGCTGGGTTAGGTGTTCCTCTGTAGGAAATGGGCTCCAAGATGCAGTTCATGCACAGGAACATAGGCTGATCCTACTCTATGAAGTTCCACATACTGCCCATGCCAATCCACAGTCATCTACCTTTAGAGGACTTAGTTCCTGTTCCTGATGATTCCCCAGGGGCTGTTTTTGATTCAGTGAGCTCCCCAGAGCTCCAGCCATCTCTGTGGGACTCCTCCTCATAATCCCTATTCCTTTGTTCTTCTCTCTCTCTCTCTCTCTCTCTCTCTCTCTCTCTCTCTCTCTCTCTCTCTCTCTTTCTCTCTCTCTTTCTTTCTCTCTAGCTGGACCTGGGACTTGACCTGGTGTTTAGCTATGGATCTCTGCTTCTGCCTCCATTCATTGCTGTATATAGGTTCTTTAATGACACAGGGTAGTCATTCATTTGATTATAGGGGAAGTCCTATTTAGGGAACCCCTCCACTGTTGGTTGGAGTCCTAGCAAGGGCCATCCTGTGACTTCTTGGAGGTTTCCCTAGCACTGACCTCTTTCCAACCCTACATTGGCTCCTCTATCAAAATGTCCATCTCTTTTTTCTCCCTCTTTGTTGCTCCTCTCACTCAACCATCTCCTTCTCTCATGTTTTGTTCCCACCTCTCCTTGGTCACTACCCGTTATGATCCCAATTTGCTAAGGAGATCTATTTTTCTCTTTCTGGGGGAATCTCTGGATGTCTCTTTTAAGTTCCTTCTGATCCCAAGCTGTTCAGGGGTTATGGTTTGCAGCTTGGGTATTCTTTGCTTTTTGTCTAAAATTCACTTATGAATGAGTACATCCCATGCCCATCTTTCTGGGCTTGCGATACCCCATTCAGGAGGATATTCTTCAAATTCATTCATTTGCATGCAAATTTTAGGATGTCATTTTTTTTTTTCTGCTGAGTAGTACCTCATTGTGTAAATGTACCATAGTTTGTTAATCCATTCTTCAGTTGAGGGGCATCTAGGTTGTTTCTAGGTTCTTGATGTTACAGTAATGCTTCTATGAATGTAGTTGATTGCTCTGATTTCTGAATGGAAGATGCTCACTTAAATCTCAATGTTAAGTCAGGGATGTCTAGTCTTTGCCTCTTCCTTTGTTTCTGTTTCAGTCTTGTGACATTGGGTATGCCATTGCCATCTACCAGTTCATACTTGAGAACAAAGTATCTTAGAAAAAAAAAAACAAAAAAAACAAAAAAGAAAGATGAAACAAAAAACCCACCAGAGCTGGAGAGATGTCTCAGCAGCTAAATACAGTTCCTGGTTTTGCAGGGAACCTGAGTTGTTACCAGCACTGACACAGCATTTCACAACTGTTATTACAGGTTCAAGGGATCTGATGCCCTCTACTGGCCTTCATGGGCACTATATAAACGTCATGCAAAGACACATGTGCAGACATGGCACATACCACATGAAAACTCATAATGTTTTAAGTTTCTGATTTTGTATAGATCCATATTCAGAGCTGTTGTCTGTTGTAATGCTGCTGTGTGCAGGCTCTGGGTCAGACACATTGCATTAGGATGGTTCATGGGACATGACTGCTAAAAATTTTGGGGATTAGAAAGAAATCAGTGTTTATTGAGAACTAGCTAGTGGCCAGGCACTTTGAGACACTTAAACATGACCTCATTCTATACTCCTGATTACTCTGCACATATGGACAGTACTCACTGTGAAAAGGTTCCTTTTTCTTCCATTCCAGCCTCTGACAACTGTCGCCCTGCTAAATTCTGTGTTCTAGACTCCTTTGTAACCAGGATGTTGGCTATAACTTGGGGTCTGGAAGTTGGAGGCTGTATTTCCTTCTTTTTCTGTTGCAGTGATAAATTATCCTGAAAAAACAAACCAAAACCAAGAACACAAAGGAGAAAAGGCTTGTTTGGGCTCACGGTTCAAGGTGCAGGTTCATCACAGTGGAAACTGAAGGCAGCACGAGCTGGCTCATTACAGAGCATCGGTATTGGGAAGCAGAGAGAAGAATGTGTGCAGTCAGGTGCTTCGATGGCTCAGCCGTTAAGAGCACTGACTGTTCTTCTGGAGGACCTGAGTTTGAGTCCCAGCATCCACATGGCAGCTAACTGTAATTCCAAGGTCTGATGCCCTTTCACAGTTATACATACAGGCAAAATTCACATAAAATAAAAAAAAATAAATATTAAAAAAAAACAAAAAAAAGAGATAATTCCTCACAGGCATGCCCTGAAACCTGTCTCCTGGATGACTCTAGATTCTGTCGAGGTAACTGTTAAATCTAACTTGACAGAAGCCACCAAGTCTGGAAGCCAATGGCTGCAGACCCAATCAAATTCTGGGAACCCACATGAGTTGTTTTAGGCCTCTCTCCCTTCCTAACACAGTCCTGAACTCAAGACTCGTGGGAAAACTAACTCGTGGGAACTCCCGTGGTTTCCAGAATTTGGTTGAATCTGCAGCCATTGGCTTCCCGACTTGATGGCTTCGATAGTGGTGGCGACCATTCTCCCATCCATGGAAGAGGCAGTCACTCTATATTCAGGAATCTCTTTTCAGCTGCACACTTCTGTCCCGGCCTCTACTGACTGTAGCTGCACTGAGGCCCTGTAGCCTCCTCTTCATTTCACATGGGACCATCTGGTGTCTGCACTGAAATTATTTGCTTCAGATTTTGCAGTAAGTAAGCGGAGGAGTCTTTTGCTCCACCTCCTCCTTTTAGGACTCATATCTTATTTCAAATCCTCTGACAGTCCCAAAGTCCCGGGACCTGGGGAGAGCATTTCCAGGCACTTTCTTCTTTGTAGTGGACTGTGGAGTGTATGGAAGGTCAGACTTGAAGGCATATGGCATAAAACCCAGGTGCTGTCACACCTGCTTGAGGAGACAGCGATCGGGGTCGGAGAGAAAGCTGCCTTGGGATGGAGAGGAAGGAATGGTGAGACAAACACTTCAGGTTCTCATCTCCTGACGTTCCTACCTTATTTCCTGAGAGGAGCAGGCCCCAGGTGCTAAGCCTCAGAAGTGCTGGATGGAGGCGTCTAAGCCGGCTGGAGCGCTTGCCCCTCTGTTCCGTTCCCAAGAGCTCTCCAGTCAGATCGCAGACATGCCAGCTAATTCCTTCTTATAGATTTGCCTGGCTTTATTAGCGGTAATGGTATCGAGGGTATTTTTCTTTATAGACATTATAATTAGTAATTGTTTTGAAGGGCAATTGCTGTTAAACTACTTATTTTTTTCTTCTCCTGGAGGACAGGACAATTTCCAAGACTGATTATTTTGCAATTGAAATTCCACATCTCCCAGAGGGAAATTTTTATAGCAGTCAGTGCAAGTCAAATCTGCTCTGCTTTTTTTCATATTTCTTGTTTACACACACACACACACACACACACACACACACACACACACACACACACACGTTTCTGTTTGACAGCTTTTGTAGGCAGTTCCCTGGCTTTCTGGCTAATGGGATAGATAATAAATATTCCTGTGATACCATTTCAGTCAATTAATTAGCTAATGTTCAAAGATGGAAAGTGTCATGTAGACAGAGAATATTAAGACTGTCTTAATAAAAAAAAAGGAACTGAGGAAAACCACGATGGGGAGATGATGTGTGCCTTGCCTTTGAACTCCAATTTTCTTTTCTTTCCAAGTTTAGCAGCCTGTCACAGAGCTGAAAGTGCTTCATGTTGTCAGGTCACCTCTGTAAAGCTTTCTCTTCCGCTGCTTGGAAGTTTTCTGTACCATGTGTGTGGTGAGGTAATGAACAGGCTATTTCCTCTTAAGTAGAACTGGGTGGTGTTTGGTCTGTCAAGATTGCTGTAATACAATGCCATGAACAGTGTGGTTTATAAACAAAAAATTGTGCCTCACAGTTGTACAGATTTGAAGCCCAAGATCAAAGACCTGGTAGATTCAGTGTCTGACCAGTGTTCCCTTCCTGATGCATAAAGGACCAGCTTTTCTCTATGATGTCATGTGGCAGTGGGATGAGGGTCTTTCCAGGTGTATCAGTTACATTTTTCATCGATATGACAAAACACCTTTCAGAAGTAACTTCACAGAGGAGAGATTTATTTGGGATTATGACTCTGGAAGTCCATCATGATGGGGAAAACAAGGCAGCTGGATCCATAGTAATGAGAACTTGCAGCTGGATTGGTCCTGTCTTTCTGGATCTTGAAGCAGGGATTGCAGGTTGGATCCAGAAGCAGGTATCACCTTCAAGACTCCTAATGACTCACTTCTGCTGCTAGGTCACAGTTCCAGAGAACCTTCCCCAAATAGCAGCACTTGTTGGGGGACAAAATGCTCAAACACAGGGACCTCTGGGAAACATGTCATATCCAAATCATAAGTCTGAGTGTCATACCCTCATAACAAGGGTATATCCTATCATGAGGGCTCCCCTGTTTAGACCTAATCCCTCCCCAGAGGCCTACATTCCAACACCATCACCCTTGTGTTTTTAAGGGACAGCATTATATCCATACTACAGAAGCCAAGAATGTTTGGGCTTTTGTGACCAGGCAGGAATTATCACCCCAGTTAGTTTTTCTCAGGAGCAACTGGAAATTATGGTGTGGCACATCATCCCCTCTTTGTGTAGCTCCAGCTACCAGTACTCAAAGAGTGGAATCCGGTCCTTCATTTTGAGCTTGAATTAGCAATGAGAGGGGTAGTGTGTAGCTTATATACTTGGTGTATAGTTGCTTTGGTAGGAAGATTTGGTGTGAGAACAGACAGCCCTCATCAAACACAGGGTCCATCAAGTTTACCCCTCCTAACCATCCCCTACTAAGGGCTGCCTCTACCACCCATTGTATTGTTTGGACCTCACCTGTCTACTAAGGGGGTTCCAGAGAGACAGGTGCATCAGAGGAACTTAGAATGATGGCTCCCTAAAGTTCTGTTCTATTCTGATCATTGACAAAGTGGCAGTGTCTGATGTGGTAGACGCATCCCTGGTATGACATGCTCACAACTGTGTGCTAATAAAAGACTTTTCCTTGTCACAGCTCCTCAGGCATTCCTCATTAGCAGGAGTTGGGAAACAATTGATTAAGACATAACCTCCCACCTTCCCACACAGCCGTATGGAGTAGTGGGAACACAGGCTGTGGAGTCAGACTTCGGTGGTCAGAAGCTCGCCTCTGCCGCCTGCTAGCTGTGCACGTTTGTGGCATTTCCTGACCTCCCTACTGCCTCAGTTTCCTTCTCCACAAATGGGGGAGTGACAGTGTGGGAAGAGTCAGAGGGCAGGTCGCCTGCATTCATTGCAGAGGTGTGTATTGAGCTGACGGTGGCAGGTGTAGGTAGCAGTCACTGAAAAGGTTTTATTCTCTGACAGTTTCATAGATTTTTACAATGAACTTTGGTCATGTTCACCCTGTTTTCCTCCCTCATACCCCCCTCTTTCCCCTGCTGGCACAAGAGTTCCCAACTAGTCTCCCTCTTATTCTTCTGTCTTCTTTTTGTGGATTTTAAGCATTTTTGCTTTAGGTTTATTTATTTTATTTTATGTGTATGAGTGTTTGCCTATCTGCATGCATGTGCACACGTGTGCCTGCTGGCCCTGGAAACCAGAAGAGGGTATCAGATCCTCTGGAGTTGGAGTTATGGATGGTTGTAAGTTTATTTAGTTTCTGTCCAAGCATGGGAGGGAGGTTACTTTGTGTTATCTGTGACCACATATCGGAGAGAACCAAGTAGGAAAGACAGGTTTGTTTTGACTATGACTCGAGAGGGTTCAGACTCCATGGCTGTTTGAACATCATGGCAGACTCATGTAGTGGAGGAGCTGCTCACTTCATGGCTGACCAGGGAGCAGAAAGCAAGACAGGAAGGAACAGGGACAACTTATACCCATGCTAACATACACATCCCCATCTGTCAACCTACTTCTTCCTGCTCGGTTCCATCTCCCAAGATCTTCAGACCCCTACACCCACCCCTAGTGCCTCAACTGAAGATTAAGCATTCAAAACAGGAGCCTGCAGGAGACTCTCCTGCCCCAACCAACAGCAGCAGTAACAGGTATGGACTGACTTTCTGGTCTCAGTACTTTGTCAGAATATCTCCTTGTTTTCATGAAGCTTATAGATTAAGATTAATCAAGTAACTCAAAATGGTGATGCGCTGGCTGGGGAGATGGTTTGGTTGGTAAAGTGCCTGCTATGTAAGCGTGAGGATCTAAGTATGATCCCTAGAATCCATGTGGTGATGTGTGGCTGTACCCAGGGCTTGGGAAGTCAGAGCTGGAGGGATCTCTGGAGTGTCTTGGCTGGCCAGCCCACCTTACTAGGTGAGCTCCAGGCTAGTGAGAAACTTATTCTCAACATGAGGCAGTCAGCATTGGAGGAATGATGCTTGAGGTTGACTTGTAACATTTACATGTATGTGTGCACAGATGCACTACTGTCTCCTTACACGTGTATGTTAATGTAGAAGATTTCTCGTCCCGTTTGGGCCAGAGGTTTTGACCTGGCCAGCGGTGGCTTTTGTCCTCCAAAGAAACAAATCAGACACTTAATATTAATTTTATATTGTTTGGCCTATGTCCCAAGCATATTATTAGCTAGCTCTTTCATCTTAATCAACCCATTTCTAGTAATCTACCTGCCAAATGGCCCAGCCCATGGCTCACCTGGATTCCTTACATGTCTCTTCTTTGGGGGTCAGATGGAGACTGATTAACTCCACCCTCCTTCTACCTGTCTCTCCTCTGATCTTCTACCCATTTCTATGGTGCTCCACATAGGCCAAAACAGCTCCCTTATTTACAGCATACAGAGAACATTTCCACCACAATGAGCAGCTTAACCAGGGAGGACATTTCTGAGGTGAGGCCATGTTGAGAAATGAGGCGTGACAATGAATGATCACCCATGTACATATCTATGGAAGGGCATTCATTCCCATAGAGAAAACAGTGAGTAGAAGGCTTCCTGAGGCAGAAAGTGCTTGGCAGACTCCAGAAAGCAGGCAGGGCTAGTATATAAGTAGCATAGGGAGGATGTTGGAGCATGAGCAGAGATGGGCCAAAATGGTCTGAAGAAACTGGAGTGTTCAGGGCCTCACAGGCTGCAAGAAGGAATAACAAACACATTCTTAATCCAGGGCTCAACACTGGCTGTGCTTGATCATCTACGGTTTGCTTTCTTAGCAATTTCTGTTTCTTTTTCTTTTCTCTTAAAATTATTTGCATTTTGATAAGAAAAACATAAAGGGAAAAAATTTAAAACTATAGTCTGCTATTAGATCAGTGACTGATAGAAATTTTTGACAAAATATTTTATTTTATACATATTTTTTATTTAAGTTTTTTTTATATTTCAATCATATATATTCTTTCTCTTCCTCAAACTCCTCCCAAATCTGCCCTACCTCCTTACCCATCCAACTTCATGTTGTTATTTTCAACAAAGACATAAAAGGAAAATAAATAAGCAAATAAACCCAAGTCAACCAACTAATCAACCAACCAAGTAAACAATAAATAAACCAAGCAAAATACAAAGCAAAAATCTCACGAAAAGAAATGGAGCCCTTTTGTGTGGCCAGATACTCTTGGAATGGGAACTGTCCTGGCTTGTGATTGGTTTATCCAGTAACACTATTGAAAAAAGCTGATTTTTCTCTTTCCCAGCAGGGAGCAACTGCAAATAGCTTCTTGATTAGGGATGGGACTTAGTGTCCACTTCTGCCTCCCAGTCAGGCCCTGGACTGAGGAAATATTGTAAGAGCCAGAGGTGGTGGATGACTTCAAGGAAGCAATGTCTTCCAGACACAGAAGATTGATGCATATATGAAACCTCAGAGACGGTGACAGCAGGCACAGCTTCAAAGGTGTTTCTTTTTCTTAAAACAGAATTGAACCCTATTAAGGTATCAAATGGCTGTCCTGGATGTGTCTCCCCATAGCAGTGTAAGGATCTCTTATTGATGTAACAAAGGTCTTTGTTTCCGCACAACAGCATGGACCTTGGAAAGGTACCAAGTAGGGTGCCTTTCACACATATCAAATGGGAGAGAATTCCAGATGCTCAAAGGGTTGAGCAGATAAACAATGATGTGATGTGTGACAGTTAATGTCACTGCAAACTGGGATTTAGAGTCACCATGAAAGCGCACTTCTGGGTGTTTCCAGAGAGATTTATCCCAGCAGAGAAGACCACCCTGAGTGAATGGCACCATGGGCTGGCGTCCCAGACTGCATAAAAAGGGAGAAGAAGCTGAGATTCTGTGTTCATCTCCCTCTGCTTCCCGACAGCAGGTGTGGTGTGAGTAGCCTCTTCCTCCCACGATGCCCTCCTCACTGTGATGGACTGCACCCTCAGACTGTGAGCCAAAAGAAATCTTTCCTCCCTTCTGTTGCTTTTGCCACAGCATCAAGAAAAATGACTAAAACAGGACCTTGGCTTATTAAGCTGTGATCTGAATGCCCATAAAAATCTAAAGCTTATTAATAAGAATTCATCTCAACTGAATTGAGCTGGATCTTGAATCTATTGCTTTCAGATAATCAGGTCTTAGACTGCCTTGTAGAAGAAAGGTAAAGAAAGAAAATATGAATGACAGCAAGTAATGTTTTATTGCATTTATGGGTATGTTCACATTAATATTTGTCTATGTGGATATATATGTGCATGCATGTGTATATGTATACACACATATACATACATACATATATATGTATGTGTAGGCTCAAAGTTGATATGAGATGTTCCTCTTAGTTGGTTTATTGAGGCAAAGTCTTTCCCTGAACCAATATTTCATAACCTTTTTCTGCTTTTCTAGTGCTAGGCTACAGGCAGCTGCCATGCCTTCCTAGGTTTTTATGTGCATTCTGGGGCTAGGAATTGTGATCTTTACCCTTGCATGGCAAACAGTTCATCCACTAGCCCTTACTTTTTATTTAGGATCTCACTAATACAGGTTGTGTTTACAGCACAGATTAACCCTTAACTTCCTCTGTAGTCCAGGCTGGTCTTGAATTTACAAGCTTCTCACCTCAGCCTCCCAAGTAACTGGTATTATAGGTTTGTGCCATCAGGTCTGGCACAGAAAGAATTTGAATATAAAAGATCCCACCTGTCAAAAATCTCTGCCCAACCAAACATCTTGTTATATCTTTAATCTCAGAATATGTGATTCTTAAGCCTGCAAGGTGTTTATCTCTCATAGACAGGCACCGTATCTTTTGGGATAATTTATGGATAGTTTCAGAATGGACTAGCATATAGATTTTCCCAAGTAATAAAAAAAGGGATGAGTGGGAATTTTAGTTTTATTCCTGTGCTAACCAAGATGATAAAAAGCTACCCCAGTCACCTACCAATGTGCACAGAACCCTGCTTAATCATTCTTGCTATGGTTGGCAGACAAAAGCTGAGCAGATTTTCTCTAAGTATGGGGCGAAGCCAGGCTGGATTTTACTGTAATTTTGTCATTAGGACCCAAAGAAGAAATCACATCAATCAAGGATAATTTCCCTGGGCTTCCCAGAAGGCTATGGAAGGAAGAGTGAATTCCCTGTTGCTCTGAAGTGGCAGTGAGTGACTGTCCAGCAGATGAATCGAACAGATGGGAAGAAGTGTAAATGTGAAATTGATACACACCCTGCTGCTAGCAGAGAGGGAGATGCTTAGATGATGATGTAGGGGGAGCAGAGAGTGAAGCCCCTGATGATACTGAGGCCTTCTCTTACCTTGATTTAGGTACTCTAAGAATGATGGGATATATGGAGATATTTGGTCAAAATTTCATGGACAAAACAATAAACAAATAAATTAATTGCCTTGATAAACATGTGGTAAGTATCTAATATATGCCAGATGCTATGCTGAGGTTATGAATAAAATTGCCATATGAGCTAACTGTGCTGTACTGGCTGTGTAAGAATGAGGAGCTGGATTTGAACCCCTAATACTTGTATGTATACATACATATATATATATATATATATATATGCCAGGCATGGTGGAATGTGCTGGAATGGTAGAGACAGGAGGGTCTCTTGGAACACCATCACTCTAGCTGAATTGTTAAGCCCTGGGTCCCTATAAAAGAACCTGTCTCAAAAACCAGAATGGACAGAGATCTAGGAAGACACATAAGATTAACCTCTGATTTCATATGTATACACACAGTATTTTATTTCCCAAATGTCTTCCCTCCTTTTGGCAACTAGAGGACACAAATAAAGGGACAAAAGTGACTGAGGATTAAATTCAGGGTGGAGACCAGGGCAGAGAGAATATAAGGGGTGCTTTCTGGAGATGTCAGGGGAAACCGCTATGTTTGTGAATTTGGAATACTGGATCCATCATTTTTAACTACATATCAACTCATACCAGAACTCAGCAACTTCAAACAACACTGCCACCCTCTCATAGTTGTGGGTCAGGGGTGTGGCTGTGAGCTAGCTTTATGATTTTGCATAAAACTGTAGTCAAGGGTCAATTCAAGGCCTGTGGTCTCATCTGAAGCCTCAACACAGGAAGAAAGTGTACTAAATCTAACTCAATAGTAACTATCTGTTTTCATTTCTGTGGTTCTAATAAAATACCCCAAGAAAAAGGAATTTAGAATATAAAGGGTTTATTTTAGCTCACAATTCCAGATTACAGTCCAGCATTGCAAGGAAGTCAAGAAAGGAATGTGATGCAGCTGGTTACATCACAAACCCAGTCAAGAACAGAGTATGAACATGCCTTCTGATCAGCCCCCATTCTATAACTACACAGTCCAAAACCCAAACTTAGGGAATGGTGCTACCCACAATGGGTGAGTCTTCCCACCTCAATTAGCTTAATAAAGACAATCTTCCACAGAATTGCTCACATGCTAACCTGATCTAGACAACCTTTCATTAAGATTTTCTTCCCAAGTGGTCTGTCGTTGACAGTTAAAACCAAACAGTCAGCATTGCTAGCATCCATGTGGATCATTGTTTTGCTGTGGCTGAACCTACTCGTGCTTCCCTGATATGTGGGTCTCCATTATGTCAGTTCATATTATCAGTACACACAGGGTGATACAGTGAATCTGGTTGGCAGGATGGAAATCAAAATTTTTTCAATCCTAATGATGGAAGTGACATCCATAACCTTTAGATTTGGCAGCTGGTCATATCAGAGTAAAGGACTTTCACAGAAGCATGAGAACAAGGACATAGGTGTCACTGGAGGGTGTGTCACACAGAAACTGTTAGACGTAGGTCCCAGAAGCAGAGCCTGGAGTGAGAAACTCATTATAAACCAATGTGTTAGGACAGTTTTCCAGGAGAAAATCACAAGCAAGTTATGACAATAAATATTGATTGCGGGCAGGGGTGAACTTTGGCTCAATCAGTAAAGGAGGTGGGAGACAACATATTTTGTAATATTTTTCTATCTGGGTGAGAGGCTAGAGTACTTACACTCTTGAACTTTCTTAGTATGGGCTGTTAGACACTTTCCATCACTGACAATACACCTAAGAAAGTCAAATTACAAGAGGAAATAAAGACATTTTTGCTCATTGCCTTAGAAGGTTTAGTTCACAATAACTTGATCCTATAGACTTAGGTAAAACATTTGGGATGATGTGGAGAAGAAGCCTGTTCACTTCATGATGAACAGGAAGCAGAGAAGACACTGGTACAGGTACATCCTTCAAAGGTACCTTTTGAGTCACTTCCTCTGACCAGGCCTCCTGCCAAAGTTTCCAGAATCTTAAAGCAAAAGCAAAACCAAACCAGAATCACTAGCTGAGGACCAAGCATCTAACTCATGAGCATGTGGGGACATTTCATATTCAAGCCACAATAAGGAAGGAAGGTATATTTTGGTTGACAGTCTCATAGGAATCAGGCCATGGCCAATTGGCTCCATTTCTGTGGGCCTGAGCTGAGTTAGAGCTGAGCTGTTCACACAGTGGCTAGGGCGTATATGAAAAGGAAGAGGAACCATTAGGAAGAAGACATTGTCTCCAAGGTCACCCCTCCTCACCTTAATGACCCCCCTCTTCTAGTGAGGCTCTACTTCTTATTTTTCAACACATCTCAATAAAGCCACCCAAAGAAGAATCCATCAATGCATATCTAATGACTTCCCCAAAGCCTGATCCCTGAACATTGATTGGAGGCAAGCCTCCACCATATGAATCTTTTCATAACTCAGTTGTAAGATTGGGTGAAGGTTGATTTTGGGAGACAGGGCATACTTGTCTGTGCACACATGCAGAGCAAATAGACTCTCATACTCTGAAAATAAATGTGGATATAGGGACCTTGTGTATAAGAAGATGCCAAAAAGTGTGTGTGTGTGTGTGTGTGACAGTAATGACATTTACTACTCACATTCATTGCAAAACAGTAATGCTATGGAGAAGTGTGAATGAATGGATAATTATACATGGGTAAGTGAAACAACATGGAGTCTGAAAGGTCAGGTGGAAAAGAACCCAGGAAACCGGATAGAGAGGAACAATGGCAGTAGAGGGACATCAGGGAGACTCAGCGGAGGGAAGACAACACATTGGGGTATGTCTAAGGGTAAGGAATGAACTCACAGACTAAGGCACCGAGAGCCACAGGCCATCAGTGTCTTCCTTCTCGCTCTATAGAGACAGAGGCTTTCACTGAACCTGGAACACAACAATTCAGCTAGTCTGGCTGGGCAGTGAGCTCCAAGGATTTCCCTTGTCTCTGCCTCTCCAATACTTGCTGTGCCCTGCTATGCTCAGATTTTTGTATGGGTGCTAGGGATTCAAAGTCAGGCCCTTGTGCCCACTTAGCAAACACTGATTCAGTTCCCCGTTCTGAGATCAGACTTTTTAAACGAACCTCAGACAGTCAGAATCAGGTCAATTATAATCCTCATTTATGATGTGCCGACTTCTCTCTAAGAATGGATCTCTTTTCATTGACTTCAGTTCATTAAACATTTACTAATCTATTAAATGCCTGTGGTGTCATTTAACCAGGAGTGGTCACACGGCAGGCAGTTTACCTTTATTCTTATCTGACAGCGTAGTGAGGCTGAATCATCTTTGCTTGTTCAGCAGCCATTCTCTATGACAGTAACTAGAGCTTAGATGAGCCTAGAAGCCATGCAGTGTTATGATTTGAATCTAAATTGTCCTCATACAGGCTCATGTTTTAAAAGAATTGTGTATACACATATGTGTGTGCATATGTGGGCACAGGTTTGCACACATCACAGTGCATGTGTCTAGGTTATAGGACAACTACAGGTATTGGTCCTTACCTTCCACCTGGTTTGAGACAGATCTCTGGTTGGTCATGGCTATGGACTCTTCATGCTCGCTGGCTAGAGAGCTCCAAGGTCTCTCCTGTCCCACCTCTTATCCTGCCTTTGGAGCGCTGAGATTACATACCTGCTGGGGATCTGAACTCAGGTTTTCACACTGTGTGGCAAGTGCTTTACCCAGTGAGCAATACCCCAGTATCATTATGTTTGGAGCCCTCTTCTTTCCCAGTGGTGACACCTTACAAGGTTTAGCAGTTAGAGCCTCACTGGTGGAAGTAAGCCCTTAGAGACAGGCCATCTTGGGTTATCCTGTTTGTAGTAATGGGCAATTCGTAACTCCATCAAGCAGCCAATTTCGTCTTAGGCCTTCTTGAAGCCCACTGATTCTAACTGTGCTGTTTGGTAGCTTCCTTCTACTTACATGAGATCTGGGAAACATAATCCTCACTCACTCTGTGTTGTGCACCTGCCTCCCACATTTCACTTCCAGGAACACAAAGGTGCTTAAGATAAGCATTTTCTGCCCCAGTGGAGTTCATAGTTTATAGAGAAGAGAAGAAAAAACAAACACATAAGAAATCATAATAGACTGTGTCAAGAGTGCTTTGCACTGTAAAAAAGGAACAAGATGTTATTGGAGGGAAGGGTGGTGGGGAAGGAGGAATGAAGATATATCCAGAGAGAGAGAGAGAGAGAGAGAGAGAGAGAGAGAGAGAGAGAGAGAGAGAGAGAGAGAGAGAAAGAGAGCAGGTAGAAATGTGTCTTAGTGGTGGTGTTTGTGCTACATCTTGCTGGGAAGTGGCAGGGGTGGTTTTGCAGATGGGGACAGGACAGTGCTATCCAGAAAGAAGAAACAACATGAATAGTTGAAGACTCTAGGCTTGATGGCTCTCAGCGACATGGCTATGGACATAGTCTCATTCCCAAGGAGTCTCAAGGTAGGAGCAACAGTTTTGAGGTGACCACAGGGGCACACGACTCTTGCCTGACAGAATTCATATCCTTTGCTTCACTAATTCTGCTGTACCCACCCTAGGAAGGCTTCGCATTCCTCTGCTTTCTCATTGGCTCTGTATAACTGTGTTTGTGCCTGTATTTCCCCCATTGGTGCATAGGCACCAGAGGGCTGGGGTCATGATTTGCTCATCACAGTATCCTCAGCACTAAGCACAGTGCCTGGCCCATGGTAGGAATTCGATATGTACTTGCTTAGTGAGCAGCAACCATTTTGGTCCTTAGATGTTTACATTTGCCTTCCTTATCCTGCCCATTGACTCCAAATATGTCTTCATTTCCCTCTAGCATGCCCTTAGCTGTCATTACAGGTCTTCACCTTTTCGTAGTGTAGATTTTCATTTTGTACATGGTTTTGTGTTGTGATATATTTTATATTTAACAAAATCAGCCTGGAATATCAGAGAATAGAATCACCCACAGTCAAGCCATGAGGGTCAGAGAGTGGTGACTCATGCCTTTAATCCCATCACTCAGGAGACAGAGATCTTTCTGTTTATCTGTGATGAGGGTGGTAGCTATGGTGTCCTTGGGTTGAACCAAGCTGGCCTGTGTCCCTGAATCTCACAAGGAAAACATAGAAGCTGAAGAAAGTGGCAAAAAAGTGGTAGTTTCAATGAAGGATGAGGTCTGATACACCAACCAGATGAATTCATCCCGGTGACTAGGTTAGATGAGCGTTTGGGTCTGTCAAGCACGCCCAATCTGACAATCATTGGGAATCTATCTGAGCTCCTCCATGGGGAACGAGAGATTGTAATTCTGAAGTGGAACAGAAGGAAGTGTAATTGGATCAATGAGTTGTTAATGATGATACTGAAGAACTTTCTGCCAGAGCCATGGTGGGAATGGGGCTGACCACAGGTAGCCTGGCCACAGCCATGCATGTGCTTGACTCTGACAGATTACATTCTCTCCCCTCCCTCCCTCCCTCCCTCCCTCCCTCTCTTCCTTTCAATTGAAAATTCATACAATACATTCTGATAATAATTTTCTATCTCTTCCAAGATCCATCTCCCTACTCATCCAGCTCTAAGCCTTCTTCTCTTTCTCTTTATTTTTAGAAAACAAAACAAACCAGAATCTTAAAAATACAGTGAAAAACCACAGGAAACACACACACACACACACACACACACACACACACAAACAGTAGAAACACAAAATTATAAATCATTATATAAACCAGCAACATAAAAAATGCTCCCAAAAGCAAAAACCGAGACCAAAAAAAATATACAGAAATGTTTATTTTTTGGCCATCAGCTGCTGGGCAGGAGGCATACCTTTAAGTGTGGTTTATATACCCAGTGAAACTCAGTTAGAGAAACTCCTAATGTTCCTTTTGTAAGCAGTTGTCAGTTGTAGTTATCTTCTTATTTAGGAGTGGGAGAGGGCATCCACTCTTCCCTCTCAGTGTTGAAGCTCCATCTGTTCTGACCTGTGTGGACCCTATGCATGCCCTACAGTCTCTGGGTGTTAGGTCCTGTGTCTGGAAGACACTGTGTCCTTGCTGTCACTAATCCCCTCTCCCTCTTACAGACTTTCTGCCTACCTTTCCTCATAGCTTCCTGAACCCTCAGGGGAGGGGCTTGATGAAGACATCCCATTTAGGACGGAGTGTTCTAAAAGCTCTCACTCTGCACATCATCCAGTTGTGGGTCTCTGTATTAGTTCCCATTTGTCTATTGTAAGAGGAGGCTCCTCAGATGATGGCTGAGCAAGACACTGATCTATAGGTATAGCAGATTGTCATTAGGAGTAATTTCACTGCTAAGTTTCTTTAGCAGAATAGTAGTATTTGGTTTTCCCACAGGCCTGTGGACTATTTAGTCACAGGTTTTTGGACATTCAGGCAATATTAGGCATGCACTTCATCTTGTGGATTGGGCTTCAAATCCAGATAGTGGTTGGTTACTCACACAAGTTTTGTGCCACTATTTCACCAGTGTATTATGCAGGTAGGTCGTTGTTGCAGATCAAAGGGGTTGGTATTCTTTGGTAGCATTCAGAGTGCCCTCCAGCACCATGTTTACTAGATAGTAGAGAAGGATCTAGTTAAGCCCCAGCTTGACTTCTCCATGTTGAATAACATATATAGGTGTTGTCTTCAGCAGTAAGGGCATGGGGAACAACCAATAGCATTGGCATTAGCTAAACTTTGGGGGGATTTCCATGGGGCTTCTTTGGCCAACAGTTTGATCAGATATAACAGATAATCTTGACATTTGAGGTCTAACTTGGTGGAAAAAGATATCTAGCTGGGGCATTGTCTCTCTGTTATTTGATGACTCCATTTAGATTTTTTTTTATATAAGCTTCTACACCAAGAGGTCTCCAGATGACTCCTTTAATGGCCATTAGCATCAATTTCCCCTGTATCCCTATTTTATCTTCTCTTTCCCCTTATTTAATCCTTCTGTTCCAGTCTACCCCTACATAGCTGTATCTTCTATTTCTCTTACTTGAGAGATTCTTTTGGGTCTGGTTACTTTACCCAGAGTGACTTTTTCTAGCTCCATCCATCTATCTGAGAATTATATTTTTTAAACAACTTAATAATGTTCCACTGTATAACTGTGACACACTCTTCTTATCCATTTGTCCATTGATGGACCACCAAGCTGTTTTCAATTTCTAGCTATTATGAATACAGCAATGAACGTTGATGAACACCTGTCTCTACAGTAGAATGCAGGGTTCTTTAGGTATATACCAAGAGTAGTATAGCTGTTCTTGGTATAGTATAGCTTTCTGAGGAATTACCACACTAATTTCTGTAGTGGCTGCACAAATTTACACTCCCATCAGCCATGGATAATGCTCTTCTTTACCCACAGCCTTGCTAACATCAACTGCCATCTGGTTTATTGGTTTTGGCCACTCTGACTGTTATAAGACAAAATCTTAAAGTAGTTTTGATTTGCATTTCTCTGATGACTAAGAGTATTGAACATTTTTTTTAGCTGTTTTTCAGCCATTTGTGTTTTCTCTTTTGAGAATTCTTGTTTGGTTTTATAACCCAATTTTCATTGGGTTATTTGTTTCCTTCTTACTCATTTTAAAAAAGTTCTTTATATATTTTAGGTATCTTTCACTGAGTGTGCATTTGGTAAAGATCTTATTCTGTAGGCTGCCACTTTGCCTGAATGATGGTGTCCTTTACTATAGGAGCTTTTTAATTTTGTGAGGTCCCTTTATTAATTGTTGGTTTTAGTGCCTGCACTATTTGTGTTCTGATTATAAAGTCTTTTCCTGTGTCAAAGAGTTCAAGACGATTTCCAACTTTCTCTTCTGTCAGGTTCAGTGTAACTGGCCTTATGTTGAAGTCCTTGGTCCATTTAGAGTTGAGTTTGTACCAATCAAGTATGGATCTCTTTGATTATTTTACATGCAGACATCAATTTTGACTTGCACTATTTGTTAAATACGCTGTCTTTTCTCCAGTGTGTATTTCTGGCTTCTTTGTTAAAAATCAGATGTTCATAAGTGTGTGTATTTATGTCTGTATCTTCAATTTGATTTCATTGATCACCCTGTCTGTGATAAAAATCAATGAATAAAAAGCAATGAATACCATGCTCTTTTTATTAGTATAGCTCTGTAGTACAACTTTAGATCTGAAATGGCAATGCCTCCAGCAGTTCTTTTATTATTTAGGATTGTTTTAGCTATCCTAGGTTATTTGTTTTTATGTGAAGCTGAAACTTGTCTTTTTTAAGATCTGTGAAGAATTGTGTTCAAATTTTGATGAAGATTTCATTGAATCTGTATATTGTTTTTGGTAAGATTGTCATTTTCACAATATTAATCCTAACAATCCATGAGTATGGGATATCTTTTCATCTTCTGGTATCTTCTTCAGTTTCTTTCTTTAGTGTCTTAAAGTTTTTGTTATACAAGACTTTCACTTGCTTTTTAGAGTTATCTCAAGATTTTTTTGGACGCTATTGTGAATGTTCTGTTTCTCTGATTTCTTTCTCAGTTTGTTTATCATTTGTATATCATTTGCTACTGGCATTTGTGAGTTATTTTGTAACCTGCTACTTTGCTAAAAGTTTTTTTTTTTTTAATCAGATGTAGAAGTTTCCTGGTGGAGATTTTAGGGTTTTCATATATACAACTACCATCTACAAATAAAGATACTTTGAAGTTTTCCATTTTTCTCCTCTGTTTGTATCCTCTTGGGCTCCTTAAGTTGTCTTACTGTTCTAGCTAAGACTTCAAATACTCTATTGAATATGTATATAGATTAGATATTATTTTTTCTTTCTGATTTTAGTAAAAATTCCTTGCATTTCTCTTCATAATGGTTAATGTTAGCTGTGGACTTGTTGCATATTACCTTTAAATGTTAAATATATTACCTATGCTATGTTATATGCTCTTCATATCCATAGTCTCTTCAAGAATTTTATCACAAAGGGATGTATTTTGTCAAAGGCTTTTTATGCATCTAATAAGGTGATCATGTCATTTTGGCTCTGAATGAAGCCTCTTTGATCATGGTAGACAATCTTCTTGATGTGTTCTTGGATT